>JAPPVO010001374.1:0-66544 GCA_030407325.1 Camellia japonica | reverse complement strand
ACTGTGCCTGGATTGAATGCCTGCAATGCAACCATATATCTGGGCAGCCTTCGATACAACTCGTCCCAGTCCCCAAACACCATTGCAATAGCTTTCATCCTAGCAAGCCACGCTTTCTTATATGATATCGTGAACTAAAACTTCTCCTTCACGACCTCAATTATGGTAGCAAGAGGCAATTCTGGTGATATCTACAAATACATATTACATTTCAGTATAGTAAACGCATACTTAAATCCTTAACAAATTATATCATGTTACTTACCGCAATCTGTCCCTTGATGAAATGAGCAATGAGATCGGACTTGAGGTTGCAATTGTCCCTATTCATTCTTGGGTACACACACTGATGTGGCACTTCAAACATTCTGATTTGAAAGAAATCTTTATCTTTCAACTTCGTTGCCCGAACCCTCCAGTTACAGCCGTGCTTGCACTTGGACACCAACTTTTCCTTTGGATTCTACGACCTTGCATTCTCGATTGCACTTCAGGTTATACAATTGAACAGCATGCACTAAGCTTTTCTTATCACTAAAGATCATTCATTTCTCCAAATCAGCAGTTTCGGAGTCCCACAATGGCCAACGTTCGACAACATCGCGACTAGTGATGGAACCATCATTGTCAAAATCACATTACTATAGAAAGGGATAATTGGCTATACATCCTGCATTTCATCATGCCCTCCAACACCGTCATGACCGAATTCATTGTCTTCACCTTCCTTTGCGCCATCGAAATCTTCCACGAATCTTCATCACTTACTCCAGGCTCTCATAAAATGGCACTGTATCATCGGAGGTTGCATACAATTGGGTTGATGTCTCCGTTGTACGTTCACCATTAAAAACTGTTGGACATTCTTCAGTCCAGTGGGTAGATGGGGTTGTACAAACCAGCGATTAGACATTGCCGGAGCACTTGGACCTGCTCCGGCACTGTAACAACCATGAACATGCTCTGATGCATTAAATTGAGTGTAACTCTGAGAATAATTGAATAAGAGGGTAATCTTGAGGGTACATGTGTGCAGACTGTATAAGTGTATTGTCGGGAGATTGCGAATGTGTCAACATTTGAATGAATGTCCCTCCCACCGAAATTGGCATGTGTGTGCCACCAACATTGCTCTCCTTCTCCACATAGATTTCCAAATAAAATTCGGACCATATTTTTGTGGGAGATCTAAGAACTTAGTTAATGTCTCATTATCGTTGATTGGCAACAACCTATACTTCTCCCGACATAGGAGTCTACATTTAAACTTTACTCGCGTTATTTCCCCGTACGTACCGACCTTGGGCACCATCATAGCCTCCAACTCGGCCAATGTTATCCCCCTATGCACATTGTACAACCCTTGCGTTTCAGTGTCGTACGACACACCTTCCTCACGATTTCGCAAAATCTTTCCCTCCCAATAGAACATAATGCTAACAACTTCCATACGTAAATTGTGCATATAAATATTGTCAATTTTTTCAAAAGAATAACATAAGCACATTTGGGAATCTGATTTTCATGGTTGAACTGTTACTATATGACATTTGATTATAATGCTTGATAGAAAGCGAAATTATAAAAGTCTATATAATCGTCAACATACATATTGAACCCTATACATACACATGATAGGTTTTTGACACTATATAGACTCTATATATTTAAACCTATATTTATGCAAACTCTAAATAATGAATGCTCACAAATTCGTTTTACAATTCCCTTGTAAAAATGCAAATATATGTGCCACGTCAAAGAAAACAGAACATATTGGTCAGATGAATCAATTTATAGATGAAACATACAATATGAACACATCTATTTTCGGACTACTACTCTTAATGAAAATGAAAATAAAATCATTTGCAAATAAAACCAACTACTGCCCACATTTCAAATAAAATACAAAATATTTCCAAATATAAAACCTGTACATTTTAAATAATGGCCACATTTGAAATAAAAAAATATTGTAAAATTATTTGCAATCAAAAAACCTGAACATCTTTCACAAAAGTTTATATAATCAAAATGGAAAAAATTTCATTTCGACATACAATAAGATAATTACAACCATTTAAAATAAAATACAACAGATGACCAAATAATTTGTCAAATTTTGTGGCCAGAACATTTTGTTCTACATTAAACAACCTAGATTCAGCAATCCGTAATTTATAAACTACAACATTTGTACCTTTTCAAAACCCTAGTTTTAGCAATCCCTAATTTATAAATTGAAACTCCAAAATCTGAAATGAAAACCATCATTTATGCAATACAAACCTTAATGTCGATGTTTGCTGAAGGTCTTCCTTCTTTTGGCGGTGGTGTCACATTCTTCGTTCTTCGTTCTTCGTACAGCTCTCCCGGTGGCCTTCGTCTTCTTCGCCACCTCTGCGGTGCTCTTCGCGTGTCTCTCTTCTTGGCCTCCTTCGCGCTGCTATTCGACAATTTTGAATGCAAAGTGTGTGTGTGTGTGTTTCGGACTGTTGTTGGACCAATTGAGTTTTAAGCCCCAAAAAAAAAAAAATGTTAACTGAAAACGGTTTTACAAAAACCGTATTATAAAACAGGTTTTTTTTATTTTTGTAAAACCGTTTTATAAAACGTTTTCTAAACACCATTTTATTTTTTAAAATTAATATGGCAATCAATATTTATGCTGAAAATATAAACGGCAAAAAAAAACTTACTAAAAACGTTTCTCGTAAAACCGTTTTAATTAACTCAAATTTAATTATACCTTAAGTAAAAACAGCTTTTCATTGAGCTATTTTTTAAAAATTTTTATTCACTAAAAACGGTATTGGTAAACCCGTTTGCTAAAGCCATTTTATTTTATAATGGGAATAAAGAAAAAACACACCTCAAAATAAGACTAAAATTTTAAAAATGGCATAATCAAGGAAATTGACCCCCCAAACAAGTGATAGAATAGATTTGCCCAAAAGAACACCCCTATTTTTTCAACGTGTGATATTAAACTTAGCTTTACACAGTTGGTAGATACCCAAAAAAAAAAAAAAAAAAAAAAATCACATTAGTCTATTTTGAAAAATGGGTTATAATTCACTTTTTAAATTATAACCCACTTTCTCTCTCATAAAAAAGTTACTTATAATTAATTTTTTATCAAAAAATTAATTATAACCATTTTTTTAAAATAACCCATTATAATTAGGTCGCACCCATTAAAACTCTGGTTTTAAAATTGCAAAACAATTTTGTTAATTTTTTATTTAATTTTTTTGGTTTGCCCAAAACGAGCAAACTAACAAAACGTCAGTTGGTTAATATCGACAAGACTGTCAACGCCAGTGGACACGTCTCGCCCTAGGCATGATGATTGATTGAAATTGATGCCCATGGACCCCACTTGGCCCTGACTCACTGCCGCCTTACAAAATTTGCGGCCGCCGATTTTTTATTTATTTATTGTTTTCCACATGCGGCCCAATTTTCAATATCTGATGGTGAAGCAAAAATATGGTCCACGAGCAACGGCCTCGTATAGCTTGACACTTTTCATTCAATAATCACTACTAATAATGAAAACGGCGATTCTAGGCGTCTTTGTTTTTTTTTTTTTTAATTAATTTGTTGGTATTGGTTTTTTTTTTTTTATTTTTTGAAAAAGATGATTATGTTTAGAGATGTATCAAAAAAATTAGACATTTCATATCAATTCAATCTGGATTAGACTGATTAAGTAATAAAATTGATGCATCAACAATTTCTCTCTTTCTTTTTTTTTTTCTTCTTCATATTTATTGGTGTTGGTTTGGTTGTTTTTTTTAGGAGAGTGGTTATATGTAGATGTATGTCAAAAAAACTAGGTTGGTGTTTGGGAAGTGAGTTTTTATGTAGATTTTAGTAGATGTAGGTTTTTATGAGATAAAAAATTTTTAGTGTTTGGGAAGATAATTGAGTTTTTATGTGGTTGGATGTGATGTTTGTGAGAGAAAAAGTGAAATGATTATGGGATTGGATGTGATATTTTGTTTGGATGTGTTTTTTTTTGTTTTGCAAAACTTTTGTCTTTAGTAGTTTTTATGAGATAAAAAATTTGGGATGTTGCTTCCCAAACACCATATCACACACTAATTCAGCCTGGATTGAACTAGTTAGGTGATAAAATTAACTGATCAGTTAGGTTACTTGTTAAAATTTATTAATTCTATATAATTTTGTACAAGTTCCTCCTAATTGAAATAAAAATATAGTAGGGATTCATATAAAATTAACAAATTTTAACCAACAGCCTAACATTAGTTAATTTTATCATCCAACCAATCCAACCCAACTCACTCACCTTATCAAATCACACAGACTGAGTTGGTGCAAGATATCTAATTTTTGACACATCTCCATACATAACCACGCTTCTAAAAATAATAATAATAACCAAATCAATACAGCCCAACAAATAAATTGAAGAAAATGTCTAACGATTGATACTTTCCAGAAAGATGAAAGGTAACACCACATTATGAAAAGAATGTCAACAATCCAAAAGGTCATCAAATTTGTCAAAGAACAAAGACAAAATTATCAATAGTTTATCTCAAACTACCACTATTTTGTGCATTGAGAAAATAATGTAAACTTCATAAACAGTGCACAATGTACAACAATTGTAGTACTATATGTTTTTCAATTAATGTATGCAAGGCATATACATAGTTGTGGAGAAGTGGTTCGGAAATACTCTTTGGATCCTGGAAGACGCTCGTAATCCTTAGATAGTCACCTGAAAAAGAATGAACACTCCGGTCGGGGGTACTGAAATTAGCACTCCGACGGATAAGTCAGTATTCACTCTCTTGGTTGCTTCTATCTTAAGTTATACTTACTTGTTCTTACATGCCTCTCTTTGATTGTTGTTCCTCTATTTATATACGCTCCTGCTCCTCAGGATAGGACCCACTCTTAATCTGTCGTGTGTTTGTTCACTCGGCCCTCCTTTTGTCGTATTCCAACTTTCACTCGACTCCTTACTCAACTGGCTTTAAGGCCGATTAGGATATTCGGCATCTAGGACGTACACGATGGGGACGAATATAGTATATATCATGATTTTCTAAATATGTACTCGGCCTAGCTGCGTCCCCAGTTATTCAGCTTCCACAATAGTCAATGCAAGACGGAATAAATAAATAAATTGAAAGAAACAAACATTTTAATCTTTAAAAATGTGTCATTAGCAAAGAGACCATAATTTTCCATTTGGTAGCCAAGAAAATGGATGAGAATGAAAGAAATTAAACTACAACTCCTGAATTTATCAACATCAGGATACCAAATTAATCAAAACCCAACTCTCCTTAATCTCTGAGGAAGATCATTCAATTCCCAAATTGAGAGTTAAATTTTAACATTTTTTCTCTTCACAAAACCCAAAAGAATACAACATGGCTTTGACATTTCATCCTAAAATGAAAAAGTTTTAAGAAATGATGTTCGATTGAAAAGTGTCGAACAAACCAGACACGTTCAGCTAAATAATCTTGAACAAACTGTATAAATGTTCGGTTGAACATTGTCGAACAACCCACAAATGTTCAGCAGATAATTGTTGAAAAAAATGGCAATCGTTCAAATATAGGGTGTCGTTTTTCAACATTTTGCTTGGCACTGATATGACGAATGGTTCCTGTTTGTAGGGTTTTTTTTTTCCCCTAATTGTGTTTTTCCTAGGGTTTTCCCTCTAAAACCCCCTTTATCGAGGATTTTTTTCCCGAAATACACCAAAAAAAGAAAATGTATTGGGGAGTCGGAGAAGACTTAATATGGAAAAATAGATGCAATGGTCTTGATAAGATATGGAGTCGGAGGTTACCTGATATGTTGTGGGATAGATTTTCGACAAATCCAAGAGTATAAACTTCAATTTAGACAACTTTATTCTCAGTTTCTATCGAACCCAATTTTCTTGGATTGGAAATTACGCTCAATTAGGGTTTCGAATTAATTCAATCAATTTCACCGTCGATGATGAAGGGAGAGGGATTGTGTTCTTCACTGTTAATGAAGAGGGACCGTTGTCATTCTTCACTATTGATGGAGAGGGTGTACAAATAAGGTTGGTGTGCATAACTTGGTGATGATATTATAAATAGAGATAAATTTGGTATTAAGTAGGGTGTTGAAAGAAATATTATTAAAATTGAATTTTTTAAGTGTGAGTTCAAAGAAATTGGAGGTCCAAAAAATAAAAGAAGGTATTAATAGCAACACTCTTACTAAATATTCTATAAAATACTCGCGTAGGTGTGAGACTTATGTGAATCCCGTGTGATGTGGTCTAACATCCATATAAGTATTTTAGTAAAATATTTGATAATTAGTAGGCAAGTTTGGGGAGTCTAGCATATTTAATATTTGATAATTAGTAGACAAGTTTTAGTAGAGTATTTAATATGGAATTTCTAGCATTTAAAAAAAAAAAAGGTTCTATTTTAGTAAAAAATTAAAAAGTCATTACAAAAAAAAGTTAACTCTTCTCTTTATTTTTTTTTATAAGTATTTTTATAAAAAAATTAAAAAATCAATTAAAATAATTAATTTTCAAAACAGCCCTTGTGAAAAACTTTTTCACTCCCCTTGGGTTATGAGCGAATCATAGGACTAGAATTCAAGTTTTTTTGTTTTTTTGGTGCACATAAAGTTGTAGTATGGAGGAGGGAGAATCTTTCATATGGTAACGTATATGTTTATAAAAAAATTTAATGAAAAAGATTATCAGAATCTTCACTTGACTGCCATCTGTAAGATAAAAATTCCTCAGCTGTTGAACGGCTGGGGGTCTTCCAACGCTTAAGTCGGTCATCCAATATTATGAAAATATTTAATGGACAAATTGTAAATAACAAAGAACGGACCTCAATCTATAGAAGTGTGACTTATTTATAATAACTAGTGTCTTACCTAGCAAGTAGTTTGAGTGCTCCAAAAGTCTTATCTCAAACAATCTCCGATTATTTAGAACTTCCATATCGATAAGATTTCATCTCTTGATCTGTTTTATATAACATAAAACATTAATATTGTGTTTGATAAGAATTTGATAACTTTTCTTCCTACTCACATAGTTATTGTAATTATTTTTATTCCCTGCGAATAAGACTTGAATCTATGTAAGATACCAAAAGTTTCGTCCAATTAGGCTAACGCTACCTGGTTCTTCGAATTATCTTTAAAAATGCTTAGCAGGAAATAACTAATGATTGTGCAAATAGTTACTGAAACTTTTCCTAGAAAGAAATAGTTTTTGAGAAATTTTCTGAAAAACACTAATTTTTAAGAAGCAATTTAAACCTGTTTTTTGAATTCTTAAAAGAAAATATGAATGCATAAGAAATGCGGATGTCATGAAAACAGTTGTCTTTTACAACTTTCTATTCTATTGTTTTCATTTTGAAAGGTTGTAACTAGTACACAAAGGAGTAGGTTAACACGTTGTTCAAACTTAATTTAAGTTATACTGAGAGTTGTCTAAGATCATCCAAGTTTAAATTATAATTCAATATTGTCTGTTAAAATTCGACTCAAGTTAAACTCGAATTGTCTGAGTTGACTGAATTTTATATAAATTTTATTTTTATTTTTATTTTTATAATTTTACTTTCAATGCACCTAAGTTAATTAATTTGTTAAAATTAGACTAATTACACTCTCTTTTTTTATATAAAATTATTAATAATATCAAAACAAATAATTTACATAAAATAAGAAGATGCCGTTATGATGGTCTTTACAATTTATGAGTAAAAAAATAAATAAGTAAAATTTGTATTTTATTAATTGTGTATATAATATATATTCAATATGATCTAACCATCTAAATTACTTTAATATCATCTATTGACTAATAATTTATATGTATATTCAATTATATATATATATATATTTCGTATTTCGGATTGTTCAGATTGTTTGATATTTTTGTCTAAATCCACTAAAATATAATTTAGACCTCTGAATTTTTATCCAAACTCGCACTAAATTTAAAAATATTATATCCAAGTCCTAAAAAATTTCGGACTGAGTCCAGGTTGCTCAAGTTGAACCTGCCCAAGTTATACCCTTACACAAAGGGCTCGTTTATGAATTGATTTTTTTTAATAATTTTTAATTTTTTACAAAAAAAAAATTATATATAAAAAAATAAAAAGAATAATTTGATAATTTGTAGTGACTTATTTATTTATTTATTTATTTTACTAAAACGTCAACAAAATCTGTGTGCCGTTTTGGTTGAATTACAGGAAAATAAGAACCATATATATTTTTCAGAGATTTTTTTTTGAACTGGATTTTCAGAGAGTTTGAAATGGGAATTTTACATTCGTCCACGTGTTTACCATTGCTTTTGTAATGAGGAAAATATCTTTCTTTCTTTCTTTCTTTCTCTCTTTTTTTTTATTTTTATATTTTTTATTTTTAATTGAAGTTTTGTTGTTATAGAACATGAAATTCTACGAGAGTAACCAATAGAGCAAAAGACGAAAAATTAATAATTAAAAAATATAGTACAAAAAGGTTACACAAAAACTAAAACATGTTTTCATTTTCTGTTTAATAATGTTTTAAAAGCAAAATCACAAAAACATAAAACAAGAAACTAACCAAATGGGACTGTAATATGAGTTTATATTGCTTTCTGTATGGTTAAGTACTATGACAGGGTAAATGTGAACTCAAAATTCCATCACCTTGAGTCTTCGAATTTTGTCTAAAAAATAGAGTTTTTAAATAATTTGAATCTTAAATTGTATTTAGTTCATTAAAATGAAAGGAAATAAGATTCCATCATTATGTTCATTTTCACGTTTGATTTACTGAAAAATTATAAAAGTATTACAAACAAAAAAATTCTCATTGCGGATCCATATGTGAGAGCTTTTTTAGAGTCCCAAATATTTTCTAACAAATTATAATTGATCCTGTTATTAATACAATATTTCAAAATTGGATTCTCACTTAATATTTTAAGTGATTTCCAAGGGTAAAATATAATAATTTTTATAGTTTTATCTATACAAATAAATTTTGTGTAGATACAAATAATAAAAATAAAAAAATTAGGAAAAAATTTCTAATGTGTAGTGCACACCGTATATAATACCATAAAATTACATAAATTTTTACTATTTTACATAAATAATCTCACAAAAAAACGTAAGTTGAATACAAATTCATGTAAATCTATTCATAAAAGTGAACTTATGGGAATTTGTGTTCAATTTACGCATTTGTGAGAGGTTTGCATAGGTGTGCATTGCACACCGAAATATTATCCTAAAAGTTATTACTATTTTACTAATATGTATTTTTTAAAACATATATAAAGATCAAGGTGTAACTAGAGGGTGACTTTTAGAGTTAGACTCTAAGGAGTCCAGACTCAAAAGATCACCTTTAAGTGGTGCTATATAATAAATACACTCAATCATTTAAGAATAAATTGCAGACTTGCACAAGATTTGAGTCCTCACTTTTGATATTATATACAATTCACCTAAATTTAAAAGGGGTACTTACCAATCAGTCCTATTAACTAGACTTATTTACCAACAGGTCCAAACTAATAAATTTAACACTATAAAAATAAAAAATTGATAAATTATCACTATAAATTTATTCATAAAAACAAAGAGACTGATAAATTTATCACTATAAATTTATTCATAAAAATAAAAGACTGATAAATTTATCTTTATCACTTAATAAATTTATCAATAGGACTTAATGGGTAATAAGTCTCAAAAGTAGGACCTATTGGTACTTTACTCAATTTAAAATGTCCGTCCTAATACACCCCTTGATATTTGATTAAAATACGAATCGCCCCTTATAATTTTGGAAATTATATTCCACCCTCTGAGATTTCTAATTTCATAACAAATCGTTCATTTTATTAATAAATTATCAAATCAATTAACAATTTTTAATGATGTTAGAATTATATTTCAATTAATAATGTGAGATGGTTTGAAAATACTCTTTGACCCAAGTAGATTTTCTTGATCCTCGAGTTGATACCTGAAATAAGAATGAACACTCCAATCGGGGGTGCCGGAATTAGCACTCCGACGGACAAGTTAGTATTCTCTCAAGTTTTCTTATATCACAAGTCGGGGGTGCCGGAATTATCACTTTTTTTATATACCTTCTCTTTGGGTGATGCTCTTCCTTTTTATATTACTCTCCAATGGCTCACTTTCTTATTATGAACACTCCGCCCTCACAGTTGGGCTCCCAGTCGTTCCGTAGGATCCGTGGCCTATTCAACTCGCAAGCTAAGTTCTACTTAGCCACGGCCCTGCCCAATTGGATCTGGTCACAGGCCAACTCATCTTCACCATCTTCTCCACAATTTGAGGGTGAAGTTTAGTTTGAGCGGACTTATATGCAACTCATATTAAACTCGGTCCCCACAAATAATTTAAATAATTTTATTATTATATAAAAAATAATAATAAATTTTATTTTTTTAATTAATTCTATTAAATAAAAAATATTAATAAAGAGATATTTATAATTTTTTAAATCATAACAACAACATATATTTTAAATAAATCTTAAAAAATATATTTATAATTTATCCTAAAACTTATATGTCAAAATCTTGCAAAGTTATCACATTCGTAGTTTACCTATTGGGGGTTACATCCCTATCTTTTGAGATCCTGTTTAGCCCAGAAAAAATCAGTATGGATCCTGACAAGGTGACCACGGTTGATGTGATAGGAATAGCGTGTACATTTGACAAATTGACACTGTTTGTTGCTTTCCAGAAGGAGGAGATATCCAGCTCTCATTGATAAAAATAAATAAATAAATTCTAGTCCTCATTTTGGGAAACTAAAACGTGCTATAAATTGGAAAAACAACTCTTTATTTGGTCACATGACATTTACTTATTTGTATTTTTTTTTGATCGGCAGCATCACATCACATTTAGGAGTTATTTGAAGTATCTTAAATAAATATATTTTTTGTCTTTTTAAATTAAAAAGTTAAAAAAAAAATATAAATATTTAAATTAATTTTTTGACTTTTTATAAAAAAATATATAATAAAAAATTGTATGAATAAAGTATATTTGACTGTACGGATCTCTGCGGCTGCCCTAGATGTCTCCGCAGATAATTGTCTCTTTCGGAGTAAATAATTTTTGAACAGTGATGGTCGGTCCGTGGGGCCACTAAGGGTTCCGTTTTGATAATCCGAACCGTTGAATATGTACAACTCGTCGAGTATTATATATCTGTAAAAAATCACTTTGATCGGATATCGATAACTATATGATCGGATTAATTTTTTTCGATAGTTAACTATCACACCATTCGTTTTGTTTATACAAAACTAATTTGATCATATAGTTAACGATATCCGATCAATGTGAATTTTTATAGGCATATATTACTCAACGATTTTTACGAAATGAACGGTTCGGATTATCAAAAAAGAACCCTTAGTGGGTCCCCAAGGGCTCAATATTACCACAAACTTTGTAACTTTACCTATGGAATTATTTTTTGCGCCCCAATACAAGTGCTTAATGGCCTGGTCTGACAAGGCTATCACGTCCACCGTTCAATTTGTATTATAAATATATAATATAAAATATTTTTTTAATATTTTTTATTTATAAATAGTAATGTCTTTTTTACTTTTTGTGTAACTTTTTAATTTTTTTTTTTTTGAGAGTTGCCAAACTTGGCCTTATTATGAGCCCAAAAAATATGTGTCTTCTTCCAAATAAAAACTAAAACTCATTTGAAAAATAATTATTTTAATCAACAAATTGATACTGGTTTTTTTATTTATAAAATAAATATTATTCCACATATTAGTCAGAGAATATTTCTTTTTAACATTCACAGTATATTTGTAGAAAATTTCACCACACCTATGTCGGAACCTAAGGTTGGGCTCTCCCGTGTGCTCCAGATATTAAAAATATACTTAATCCTAACAAGAGATTATAAAGACTCGAATCTAGACTTTAAGCGAGGTTGGTCAATCCATCTAGAAAGAGGAGATCGAAGACCTAGTTCTCATTTTGGGAAACTAAAAGCGTGCAATAAATTAAATGATTTAAATTTCTTTTTAATTTGAAATCGAATTAGAATATATTGTTGGGTTTTGTAAACTCACAATGAGTCTATATTAATAATCTAAACGTTTAATGTTTAAAACTCGTTAAGTATTTTATTGTTGTAGAAAATCACGTTAACCAGGTATCGATAGCTATTTGATCCGATAAAATTTATGTCAACAGTAATTATGATTTAAAGTATAAATTAGGGCAAATTACACTAACAGTCCCTATAGTTTGGGATTCGTATCACTTTGGTCCCTGATTTTTCAATTGTGACACATTTGATCCTGAATTTTGAATCTTGTTCCAAATAACAACAATTGAAGATATTATTGTTTAATTTCAAGGGCAAAATCGTTAATTTAATAAAATATAAACTAATTTGAAAAAAATAAATGTTAAAAAAATATTTTTAATTTTTTTAAAAATATTTTTATCCACCAATGATAAAATTATGTAAAATTGATAAAAATTACATGATTAATTTTTAAAAATTAATTTTACATGATCATTATCTAAACACATAATAAAAATTAATTTGGTAAAATAAATAAATAAATATCTAAAAGATTTATCAATTTTACATAATTTTATTTTTAGTAAGTATAAATAATTTTTAAAAGTTCAAAAATATATGTTTGACATTTATTTTTGTCAAATTAGTTTATATTTTATCAAATTGATAATTTTTTTTTTTTTTTGGATGAATAAAAAATTGATAATTTTACCCTTGAAAAATCTAATAATATTTTCAATTGTCCTTATTTGAAACAAGATTCAAAATTCATGGTCAAATGTGTCACAATTGAAAAGTCAGGAACCAAAATGACACAAGTCCCAAACTATAGGGACTATTAGTGTAATTCACCCTATAAATTATTGAGACAAATATGATCTGATCAAGTAATTATTGATATCTGATTAATATGATTTTTTACAGAGATAAAATTTTCAACAAACTTTACCTATTGAATAATTCAAATCATTGATATAAATTCCAAAATAGCCCACGGAAGCTCAACAGCATGCTTTAGTTGAGAAACACAACCAGAAAACAGTTGTTGCCAAATTAGAAAAAGGAAAATGATTTGGAGTCCTAAAAATACCCTCCCTAATCCCCCTAATTTCTAATTTGGGCAACTGTTTCTTTTTTTTTTTTTCTTACTTGATATGGAAATTAGGGGGATTAAGGGGGATATTTTTAGGGGATGTAGCAAGATCCATTAAAAAAACAACCCTTTATTTTGTCACATGACATTTATTTATCAACAATTATTGATAGCTCTAAAAGTAAAGTTCTAAACAAAACTGCTGAGCTAACCGTTTCAAAAAAAAAAAAATTAAAACATCATATCAAAGTGGGGCTCATACAAGTGACACGTCATTAGAACAGCTCTAAAGTTATTATTCAAGAGTTATGAAACATTTTTGTTTATTTATTTATTTTTTTTGGCTAGTCGGCATCACGTCACATTTATGAACCCAAAAAAATATGTGTCTTTTACAAATGAAAATTAGAGGAGCTCTAGTTAGCTTTATAACTTTTTAAGAACAAATTTGTAGAAAAGTTAAAAAATATATAATAATAATAAAAAAAAGAATAATGTGATTAAGTCCCATTTTAAACGGGACTTTAATGGCAAGTTTAGTAATAAGTTATTTTAATTAGGGGATGCACTAATAAATCTCAAATTAATAACTTATGTACTGTTTAGTCTTAAAAATTTTCTTATAGACTGAAAGGTCTCATTACAATGTTAATAACATTAGATACAATGTTAATAATATCAGAGTCATGTTACAAACATTAGATTTCAAACATCTAATGTTCATCAAATTTCAATAATGTTTGAAAATATATGATGAAAAACATTTAATGTTTATCAGATTTCAATAAATTTTGAAATTATAGAATGAAACATCAGATCATTTACATCATTTACATCATGCTGATGTAAAAATGGGACTAAATAGAGCATAAGAAAACTTTTAAGTCTAAATGGTTCAACGTTTCAAAAATTAGGACTTATGGATAAATTTTCCTTTTAATTAAAAGTCAACAAAATAAATTATTTTTTTAATTTTCACATATCTTTTTATAAAAAATTAAAAAATAAATTAAAAATTAATTTTCAAAACAACCTTAAATTTTCACACCAATTCACAAGGCTTGTTCTCTCGCTTCCATAAATTGCATATCATTTAATAATTTTTCTTGAGTTACCGAAAAAGTACGTAAGAAGTGAAGAAATGACTTCCAGGCTGTTAAAAAAATAATAATAATTTTAATATTATAAAAATACAATTGAATCTAAAAAAATAACTCCTCCTTTCAATTATATAAAAGTAAGAACAGGTAAACAAATAACAGCACAGAAAGTGTTTGTTTGAAAAAGGAATAGAAAGTATAAAAACTTGTTTGGTTTGCTTTTTTTCAGAAATAGTTTTAGAAAATTGTTTTGGGAAGAGAGTTTTAAAAAAAGTAATTGATTTGATGTATATGAGAGAGAGTGTGTGATTTTGGAAAGTAAGTAAACCAAACAAAATTTTGAGATTTTTTTTTGGAAAAATTTGTTTGGTTTGATTACTCTTAAAATTTTGTTTGTAAAGAATTTTTCCCAAAAATTTTTCTGAAAAACAAACCAAACAAGGCATTTTCGAAAAATAGTGGAAACATAAAATTCAAATTTTTGAGAACCATTTTTAAAACGATAAAGGTTAGAAAAAAATTTGGTTTTGAGTTTTTAAATTTTTATTTGACTTTTTCTATTTTATTTATTTATTTTTGTGTGTTTTTTTGTCTTTATTTTTTGTGAATTTCTTTTCATATTTTAATCAAATTTTGTGAGGAAATCTAAAAAGAATTTGTGAAGAAATCTAAAATAAATTCAATAAATACAAAAAAAATAAAAATAAAAATGTATTAAATTTTTGTATTTTTTTGTATTTTGTGAATTTTAAAAAATTTCTTGACAAATGTATTTTTTCTTTTTGACAAATGCATCTAGATTAAGAGAATCTAGAAAGTAAAAAAAATTAAAAATTGATTAAAATATTACATATTCTATAATTAATATTTTATATGTCATAAATGAAATATATCTAATAGTTAATCATATTTCTTGTTACATATATATATATATATATATTACAATAAAAATGTTTAAGGCTAAAAACATCAATAAAAAACTAAAGTATGTGAATTAAGGTTTGGTGAATCAAATTTTAGATATAAAAACATCTTTTAAACTAATTAAAATACAAATATATGAAGAGGATTACTACTAAATCCTGCTATTATTAACTATACATTGTTCCATTATCATTCTTGGACACAATATTATGTGAAATGAATAAATTTAGATATTGAAGGATTTGGTTAAAACCCTCTCATAATAAAATTTTAATCCATATATGGTCACATACAATTAATGGCAACAGAAGCATCCATCACAACAATAGTCAATACAATAGCTTCTACATCAGAAACAACATAACTTGTAGCATATCGGGATGTCATGGAAGCCTTAGATAAGTGGGCAATTCCTAATGTCAAACCAAATACAATTTATAAAATTGGAACATTTGATTTCTCCAATAAAAAGATAATTAAAACCTTTGAGCATGCTATATCTTTACAGGATAATGATGAAATAATTAAATTACTTCATATTCAGGACCTTGCAACTTGTTTCAGAAAATACAAATATATTCATATAGGACTTGTCCAGATAGCTTTCAAACCTTTGACTTTATTAAGTCAAGATACCAGTATCCAATGTACCCTCCGTGATGGAAGATGTCTTGATTGGAAAGCCTCTCTAATGGGAGCAATTGAAACCAGCCTATCTCATGGACCAGTATATTTTAACATTTATCCAAATTTGAGTGTTGCACTCATGGATCCAAATCTTTCAGAAGTACTAGAACTTAGAGTTCTTACCCATGGGTATAAGTATATGGCAGGAACACTTCCTTTAACAGTTATCTTCTGAATACATCTTAAGGTTCTTACTATCTTGAATCCATACACCCGAAAACAAGGTGAATCAGGACAAATAGTCCTGATTGATTCTAATTTGCTTAGTAGCCAGGTAGCCGTTCCAAAGATGATCCCTTGGCAAAACATTACCTTTCCAGAATCATGGCATATTCCTAATGCCGTTCGAGCCAGACCAATTATTAGACAAACAATTGATCAGGTTGTCCAAACTCAAAGAGGTAATGTATACCTCAATTTCCGTAGACCACTCACAAGAAGCATGTCCAATACAAATTTTAGATCTATTCCTCCTTATAGAGTCGATTTACCAGAATCATCCAAGCAATATATTTCAGAACCTGCTGAGTCTGTCATGCGAGGAATGCCTTCTAGACCTCCTAGTAGGCCATCTAGTGACCCTTCTATAGATCCAGTTATACAAGGAGTCCAATTATCAAAAAATCAAATACCTCATGGTATCTATGAAACTAGAAGACTTGAGAGTCCAATAGCTAGCGACATGAATTTTGAAATTTAATGGATTATTCTCCAAGAAGTGAAATTAGAAAACAATTAAACCAAGAATTCATGCAAGATAAATACCAAGAATTTAGAAATTGGTATTTTAAAAACCATAATCATCAGCAACTTTAATATTTTAAAAATCAGTACTATTACCATTTAGAAAGATACCAAATTTTAACATCTTTCCCTAAATGGTATTATGAATTTGTAATAGTGATGGAAATAATTCCTACACAACAAATAAATGTTTTTACCAATATTCAAAAAACATGGACAATAGTTAATGGACAAACTATTATGTCTATACATCCGCCACCACAATCATTGGAGTTAACCCCAAATGGTGATACAACTCTACTGCCTTTAATGACAATAGCATATGTGGAGATTCCAACCAAATCATCTCAAAGAGACATAATTCAGTTAAAAGATATAGTACCAATTATGAAACAAAATAATTATACTAACCTGTATTTCCAAACAGTTGGCAAACAACTAACCAGAATTGAAGACTCAATCGAAAATTTTAAAGATCGACAATTAGTTACAACAGAATCTGCAATTCAACCTATTAATAGAAAACCACCTTTAGAAGTAACTAATTCTAAGTTACGTTCTGACAAACAGGATAATGAATTTTTGGAAACTCTTCTAAAGAAAATGTCTACTTTGAACCTAGGAAGAGTACCACCTCCAGAAGGTAATAGTTCTATTCATATGATATCCATTCCCCAACAGAATCATGTGCCAGAAGATTATTGTAAAGAAATCACTCCTTCCTTAATTCAGGAATTACAGAATAATTTCCAGGATGTTCAATCTGTAAATAAAGTTAATTTTTCTAAAGAAATCAGTAGAAATGTCCAACCAGGATCTAGTAGGTATTATTACCATAGACCTACCCCTCAAGATATTCTTTATGAAGAAGGATATTTCCAAGCCCATAATTTTTACCATGGAAAGACCATTTATGAATGGAATATAGATGGTGCTTCAGAATACCATATTTTTGAATGCATACATCAAATGATCATGTATGCTGCCGTTTGTAAATAGAATAGTAATGCAGATCATCAAATTGTCCGTTTTATTATTAATGGATTTACCGGAATATTAAAAGGTTGGTGGGATAATATTCTCACTCTTACTCAACAGAATGAAATCTTAACAGCCACTAAAATTGAATATGATCCTGTTAGTAATGCTCCTACACAAAAAGAGGATGCTGTCTATACTTTAGTCCAGACAATTATCCTCCATTTTATTGGACCTAGTTCAGGAACTAATAACCATAATCGAGAACTTCTCCAGAATTTATGCTGCCTATCTTAAACCCATTTTCGATGGTATAAAGATGTTTTTCTTCTAAAAGTCGTTCGGCGTCTTGATGCTAACAGTGAACATTGGAAAGCCAAATTAATTGATGGCCTTCCTACCTTTTTTGCTGAAAAAGTTCGCAAAAGACTTAGGGATCGCCATGATTGTATGACTATACCATATGACCAGTAGTACACTTATGGCCAGCTTATTGTTGTCGTCATTGACGAAGGTCTTTCATAATGTAATGACCTTAAATTACAATATCAACTCAAAAAACAAAATTTTACTAAAAAGAAAGAATTAGGTGAATTTTGTGATCAATTTGCCTACGATACGAAAATCCAATATCCTCCTAAATCCAAGAGATCCTATCAGAAGAAATCTACAAAACAATATCATAAACAGTATAAAAAAACCTAGTCATACTTCTCACTAGAAAAAGTTTTCTCCTCCTAACAGAAAGCCAAAACCCACTAAGAAAACAACTACAAAAGATGTTAAATGTTATAAGTGCGGAGCAACAGGACATTATACTAATAGATGCCGATCTAAGTTAAAAACCAAAATTAATGAACTATCCTTGGATCCTTATATAGATCAACAGATACTTCAAATGCTTGAAGAAGAAGAAGAATCAGAAACCGGCTCTGAGTCTGATGGACTTGCTAAGCTTTACTCTCCATCAACTTCTAGTGAGGAAGAAACAAAACCAACCTGTTCCTGTTCCACAAACCTGAATCAGATTTCTGAAATTAATTATTGGAAATCAATTGTTGAAATAAATGGCTTAGACCTCGGAGGTCCTAGCATCCATGTTCTGACTGATGACCAGAAATCCATGATAGACCTTGCTGATCAAATCAAAGATCTAGAAATGAAAATCAAATTTTTAGAAATTTGTTATCAACACCAATAAGCTATTAAAGAACCCCCATTAATTCTAGTAGATGCTTACAGTATGAAAAATGTTTTAAACATGATTCAATCTTCGTCTACTATTGAAAGACCAGTAACTATTCAAGATTTAAAAATGGAAATTAATGTTCTTAAAACAGAAGTTAAGTATCTCCAAATAGCTAATCAGTAAATCATTAATGACAATAAAAAGATTAACAGTCAACTAAAAAATAAAGGACAATCATCCTCGTCTAATCAGCATGAAAAACCAGAAAATGAAAAAACTGAAAAACCAGAAAATCAATATTTGATGCTTATGAATCAAATTACTTTTCAGAAATGGTATATCAAAATTACTTTCATAATAAAACCCGATTTTATTATAAAAGATGCTATCGCTTTAGTAGATAGTGGAGTTGATATGAATTGTATTCAAGAAGGATTAATTCCAACCCAATACTTCCACAAAACTACTCAATCTTTAACTAGTGCAAGTGGAACTTCTATGAAAATCAGATATAAAATCCCAGAAGCATTGATCTGTAATCAAGGAATTTGTCTTCCAATGGCTTTTGTCCTTATCAGAAATATGTCTCAAAATATTATTTTAGGGACACCATTTTTATGTTTACTTATGCCTATCACAAAGATAGACTCCATAGGTATCCATACAAACATCAGGAATCAACCTATAATTTTTGAATTCATAACAGAACCTTACACTAAAGAATTGGACCAGATACGAGATCTTGTTAGTTTCAAAGAAAAACAAATAAATTTTCTTCAAACAGAAATTCATTTTCTCACCACTGAGCAAAGATTACAACAACAATCTTTACAGAATAAAATTAAAATAATAGAAAAAGAATTTCAATCAGAATTTTGCAGTGATATTCCAAATGCTTTTTGGGAAAGCAAGTGTCATATTGTCTATCTTCCATATGAACCAAACATCGATGAAAAAATCATCCCAACCAGAGCTCGTCCTAGCCAAATGAAGAAAGAGTATTTAGAAATGTGTAAAACAGAAATTCAAAATCTTTTACAAAAGAAATTAATCAGAACAAGTCACTTCCCTTAGAGTTGTACATCATTTTATGTGAATAAAAATGCCGAAATAGAACGAGGTGTACCCAGATTAGTCATTAATTATAAACTTCTTAATGATGTTTTAAAATGGATCAAGTACCCAATTCCAAATAAAAAAGATCTTTTAGATCGTTTACAGGATGCAGTCATATTTTCAAAATTTGATTTAAAATCCGGATATTGGCAGGTACAAATTGCTGAACTAGATAGGTATAAAACTGCTTTTACAGTACCTTTTGGGCATTATGAATGAAATGTTATGCTATTTAGATTAAAAAATGCCCCATCGAAATTTCAGCATATCATGAATGATATATTTACTCCTTATACATAATTTTTTATCTGCTATATAGATGATATTCTTATTTTCTCATCATCCATTGACCAGCATATTAAACACCTTAATATATTCAAAAATGTTATTATCATAAATGGATTGGTCATATCTATACCTAAAATGAAACTTTTCTAAACAACAGTACGATTTCTTGGACATAATATCCATAATGGAAGTATTATACCAATCAATAGGAGTATTGAGTTTGCATCCAAATTTCCTGATGAAATAAAGGATAAAACTTAATTACAGCAATTTCTTGGTAGTCTTAATTATATTAGAGATTACTATCATCAGTTAGCTCATGATGCTTCCATTCTTTATATTCGTCTCCACAAAAATCCTCCACCTTGGTCTGAGGAACATACAACAGTAGTGAAAACAATTAAAGCTAAGATTAAACAATTACCTTGTCTCCAACTTCCTCATCCACAGTGGAAAAAAATTGTTGAAACTGATGCTTCTAAATAGGGATTTGGTGGGATTTTAAAACAAATTAATCCTACTACTTCGGCAGAAGAACTTTTACATTTTCACTTTGGTAGTTGGAAAGCACCAGCTTTAAATTATCCAATTATTAAACAGGAATGTTTAGCAATTGTTAAATGTGTTTTAAAATTCCGGGATGATCTTCTCAATCAACATTTTCTTATAAGAGTTGATTGTTCAACCACTAAACAAATTTTCAAAAAAAGATATTTTAAATTTATCATCAAAACAGATATTTGCAACATGGCAAAGTGTTTTATCAGTATTTGACTTTGATATTGAATATATCAAAGGTGAATAGAATTCTTTACCCGATTTTTTAAACCCGTGAATATTTGTAGGATCAAGAAAACATTTCCGCATGACTAGCAGAGGCCGTCGAGGTCGCGGTAGGGGTTTTAACCCCTATCATACAAAATTTCCTAGGTTTAATGCCCTACCAGCAAAGGTGACTCCAGTCAATCGGTTAAGGATGTTCTCCTTAAACCTAATGAACAGTATACCCCTAACAGTATTACCGAAGAAACAGTCCTCTATATTGAACCCGCAGATGAGAAATGGATGTCAGATCCATGAGAAATTAAGCGACGGTATCTTACCACGCAACAATTTCCTCCTCACTTTGACCAGTATAGATATGTGTATAAACAAATACTCATTGAAATAGGATCTGCTGAGATCAAGCATACTTTGCATGATCCTTCCAAAACAGCTAGTCCAATCCAGTATAGTAAGATTACTATCCGAAATATTATGCCCATTTCTACAGGGGGCATTCATCCGCATACCATAAGACAACTGGACATACGAAAGCGTGAAACCAAATATAGTTATTGGGACTATATTGATGCTTTCACACAAAGCTTTTATTACCAGAATCCTATCAATAACCATTCATGGTTTATCCGCATTTGCCCAGGCATCCTAAAAAATGATTTACCAAATTGGTTCCTCGTTTGGTGGGATAAATTTGGGCTCCAGTTTGAAATTTTACCAGTACCAGTTTGGGAAGCATTTAATGATTGGCATACTGCTTATTCCCATATACCAGTAAATAAGGAAGTTTCTATCAGTAAATCATTAGTTCATTTTGTTATTCGCTTTGGAATTCTATGGATATGGATATGGGACTTTCAATGTGATTACCAGAATAAAATCCCGCGCCTTAGAAGGATTTTCTTTATAAGATGATGGGATGAGGGTATGAACCATACTTTAACAGAAACTGTCCAAAAAATTAAGGCTCATACTTAGGCCTGCTGGGATGCTATTCCTAAAGCTCTTCCCAGTCAACCAGTCAATTCAAATCCTTTTGTTCAAATCCAAACAGAATTAAGGCAACATAATTAATTATAAAAAGTATGGATTTCATGAAGGTTCAATTTCTCCAAACTCTCTCCAAAGATGACTCCTCCATGAAATCTGTCGCCAGTAGTCAAGAACAGGAAGATTTTGAAGATGAAGGTGCCAATGCATTTGCAGACACCGTATTGGCTGGTGAGTCACAAGCACCAGAAGAAGATGAACCAAATTTTGAAGACTTTTGGGATTCTCTAACTAGTATGATTGTAGAGAAAATCGATAAAGAAAAAGACAAGAAAGGAAAAGGCAAAGCATAAGGCTTTGTTCCTCACCAGAATCAATCAACTAGAACGTCGATATAAAATGACAAAATTTCTTTCAGCAAAGGCAGATTCCTTGTCTGCCATCCAGAAAAGAGAAATCAAATCTCATATCCGTAAAAATAAAATAAATAATAATAAAAATAATAATAATAATAATAATAATATAATAATAATAATAGATAAGGATACTGAAGATTCCCACTCAGCCAGAGGATAAGGATGATCGACTCCACCCATCAAGGACACACCACATGTCCTCACCTTATCTTTTCTCTTTATTTTCTTTGTCTATAAAAGAGAAGAACCTCACCCTTGTTGAGGCATAATATCTTTTATTATTATTCCTCTAAGTTTAAGAATATTTTCCTCTCTCCTCGTGTAAACTTTCTTCTGCAATAAAATTTCTCCTATATACAAATTGTGTATTGAAGATTTATGCTGTTTTGAAGATATTAATGTTTGTAAGTATTTCTTAATGTATGCCCCTTGTTAATTTGCTTGTTGATCTTTTATATGTTTTAGATTATTATATTACAAGTCGTAATCATTATTTAACTGTTCTTCACGACCCGTATCTCTAGCCTTGGGCCATCCAACAGTTAGAATTTTGTGATCAACAGATCCACAGAATCCAACAGCAAATACAAGAACATATTTGTGTGTAGGCGGCCGCCATTAGGCCTCCATCTCAACAGTAAATCATGAAACCATATTTGTTATAATTTATTTGTTATATATTTGTGTTATGTTAATTTATATTCGTGGGTTTGTGCCAAATAAGGATAGAATAGAGAAATGTTAAGTGGGACATTACCCAAGTCACGTTTAAGTTTAGAGACCATCTTTGCAGAGATTGCAGCTAGGTCTGTGTCCTAATAAACCGTTGACAGACGTGCTTAGCTTTAATCCTGTGTCAATATAAGGTGCTCGACTTGGGTGACGTTCCACTTAATCTTTGATTAATATGATTTTTTACAGAGATAAAATTTTTGACGAACTCTACATATTTAATAATTCAAATCATTGATATAAATTCCGAAATAGCCCACAGAAGCTCAACAGCATGCTTTAGTTGAGAAACTCAACCAGAAAAAAGTTATTGCCAAATTAGAAAAACAACACTTTATTTCGTCACATGACATTTATTTATCAGCAATGATTAGTAGCTCTAAAAGTAGAGTTCTAAACAGAGCTACTGAGCTAGCAGTTTCAAAAAAAAAAAAAAAAAGTCAAGCCAAAATATCATATCAAAGTGGGACTATACAAGTCCCACGTCATCAGAGCAACTCTAGACCTATTGTTCAAGAGCCCCGAAACATTTTTGTTTATTTATTGGGCAATGGTAGATGGCCACAATTTTTGTGGTTCAAATGGCTCAAAACTGTCAAAACGATGTCGTTTTAGACAGAAAACATGCCAAAACGACGTCGTTTTAACAGTTTTGAACCATTTGAACCACAAAAATTATGACCCTCAAACATTATTCTTATTTATTTGTTTTTTGACTGGGCAGCATCACATCACATTTATTATGAACCCAAAAAATATGTGTCGTTTACAAATGAAAATCAGAGGAGCTATAGTTAGCTTTATAACTTTTTAAGAACAAATTTGTAGAAAAGTTAAAAAATATATAATAATAATAAAAAAAGGAATACTGTGATTAAGTCCCATTTTAAACGGGACTTTAATGGCAAGTTTAGTAATAAGTTATTTTAATTAAAAAGTCAACTAAATAAATTATTCCTTTAATTTTTACACATCTTTTCATAAAAAATTAAAAAATAATTTTCAAAACAACCTTAAATTTTCACACCAGTTCACAAGGCTTGTTCTCTCACTCCCATAAATTACATGTCATTTAATAATTTTTCTTGAGTTACCGAAAAAGTACGTAAGAGCATCTCCAACAGTTCAGTATTTTTTTCACTAAATTTAAATAAAAAATAGCTCATTTTTTCAATCTGATATCAGTTGCTTCAACGGTGCATCAAAAAGAAGAATCATCCCATGGGTCAACCGGGTGGTCGACCGATAAAGCAATTTTTTTTTTTTTTACCTTTCTGAACTGTTTGAACCTACCAATTTTTGAACCATTTGCTGAAGCTGGTCGACCGGTTGGTCAACCGGGTGGTCGACCGAGGGATCGACCAGGTGGACAACCAGGTGGTCGACCACCATGTGTAAAATTTTGACAAATTTCTGCTTTAACGGCTATGTACAGTGTATTGGTGAAATGAGCGACTTGTTCTCACTTTGATGAATTATTTGCTGAATTCTCATTTTGATACTTGTTTGCTGAAACCATTTGAGCACCAAAAAGTGACTTTTTCACCAAAATTTAAATCTGATGCCAAGTTTGATGAAGCGTTGGAGATGGTCTAAGAAGTGAAGGAATGACTTCCATGTTGTTAAAAAAAAAATAGTTTTAATATTATAAAACTATAATTGAATCTAAAAAAATAATTCCTACTTTCAATTATATAAAAGTAAGAACAGGTAAACACATAACAGCACAGAGAAAGTGTTTGTTTGAAAAAGGAAAAACAAAAATACAGTCAGACATGAAATTTTCTAAAAATAGTGGAAACACTAAAATTCAATTTTTGAGAACCATTTTTAAAACGATAAAGGTTAGAAAAAGTTTGGTTTTGAGTTTTTAAAATTTTTTTTTGACTTTTTTTGTGTGTTTTGTTGTCTTTAATTTTTTGTGAATTTCTTTTCATATTTTAATCAAATTTTGTGAGGAAATCTAAAAATTTTTTTGTGAAGAAATCTAAAATAAATTCAATAAATACAAAAAAATAAAAATAAAAATGTATTCAATTTTTGTATTTTTTGTATTTTGTGAATTTTAAAACTTTTTTTTGTCAAATGCATTTTTTCTTTTTGACAAATGTATCTAGAGAGAATCTAGAAAGTAAAACAAATTAAAAATTGATTAAAATATTACATATTCTATAATTAATATTTTATATGTCATAAATGAAATATATCTAATAGTTAATCATATTTCTTGTTACATATATATATATATATAATATATATATATTACAATAAAAATGTTTAAGGCTAAAAACATTAATAAAAAACTCAAGTATGTGAATTACGGTTTGGTGAATCAAATTTTAGATATAAAAATATCTTTTAAACTAATTAAAATACAAATATATGAAGAGGATTACTACTAAATCCTGCTATTATTAACTATACATTGTTCATTATCATTCTTGGACACAATATTGTGTGAAATGAATAAACTTAGATTTTGATGGATTTGGTTAAAAAAATTTAATGCATTGTTGTATACCCTCTGCTTCCTGCTGATGCTGTTTGCAGAGTTGCTCTGCTCTGCTGCTGCTGGAGCTGCTTCTCTGTTGGAGCTGCAATGCTGCTGGTGCAACTCTGCTGCTGTTGGAGTGAAGCTGCTGGTGCTTCTCTGCTGCTGGTCTGCTGGGGTGTGCTGGGGTGAACTCTTGTTCTTCTGGTGTGTGGTTCTGCTTCTTCTGGTCTGCTGTGAGTGGTGATCTATTGCTTGTTTCTGCCTTGCTGGTGAGTGGCTCTGGTCTGCTGTATGGCTGTGTAGAGTTGCCTTGCTGCTGCTGTTGAGTGCTTGTGTTGGCAGTGGCTATGCAGTGGCTTCTGGCTCTGGTCGGTTGTATGGCTCTGTAGAGCTGCCTTGCTGCTGCTGTATTACTCTAAAGATTTGTGTTAGGGTGTTTTTGTTTGTCTCCTTTAGGGTGTTTTTGTCTGGTTGAACTCTTATCAACCAACCCTTGGCTTTTGTTTGCTCTCTTTTGGGTGGCTTTCTTGTGTCTCCTTTGTTTTTCCCTTTATTGATGTAAGATGTAAGGTTTCCTCCTTGGTTCTTATTCAATAAAGTTCTTTTCGCTGATCAAAAAAAAAAAGGATAAGTATAAAAAAATTTCCTTGAAAAGTCTAACAAATATCACTATTATCAAAATATTAAACTTTAAAATAAATAATTTTTAATATAGATGTCGGTTTTTAATAAAATTAATATTTTTAGAATTCTCTCATTAAGATCTATCAAATAAGATCCATATTGACTATGAAATTCTTTTAAAAAGAAAATTATTACAGTTGAAATTGATGTAAATAGTAACATGTTACTCTATTTGACAGCTATTTTGTTTGACAGTAACATGTTACTTTAGCAATATTGTCCAAGAAAAAGAAGATATTTTACTTTGTTCTTACTCAATTATATATTTTCTCCTTAGGGGGTTTATAAAGAAAAATAAATTGGGTTGTCCTTTTCACAAATAAGAGTCTAATAGAGACGTTTTGACTAAATTTTTCCATTTTATTTGCAATTAATGTCCACGTACCTCCAATCAAATCCGAGGGATTCTAATTGCGTATAAAAAATCATTAATTTCTTCGTACACTCTATTAAATTATTTAGGATTTTATGTTACTCTCAAAAGTACACTCAAATAAGAACAAAGTCACCATGGTCACACTTACAATGTCGAACAATATTGTTTGGTTCGGACTTTTAGATCCAAACATGTTGACTATGTTCAAATGTGAAAGTCCGAACAACAATGATGTTAAATTGGCTGAATTTTCATCTTTACGTAAAACAATACAAAAATTAAGAATTATACTTTGACAATTATATGAATACTCGGGTCATGTTTGTTTACCGGTGTGGGTGGCCGAATTGGATTGCTATGACTGTGAGTCCCATTCACAGCGTGTTTGGTGATGATTTGGGAAGGGGGATTGATAGTGCGAGGGGCTTAGTAATCCCCTCTCGGTAAGTAGATTAGCTTGGCTGAGTTTTGAGTGAGATTATGAAAATAGTAACCAAATTGAGTCTATTTTATATATAACTTTTATTTTTTTTAATTTTATATATATTTTTTTGCTATGTGCACCTGTTTGTTTTAATATTTGTTTTAGTTTTTTTTTAATATAGAAATAATCTTTTATTTATTTTATATAAAAATAATTTAACAATCCCATCACTAATTATCTCCCACACTATTATCAAAACAAATATACTTTTACTTAATCCTCTCATTAACAATCTCCGCATTAACAATCTTTTCACTAACCATCCTCTCACTAACAATCTCATTAAATCTAATCTGCCAAACAAACGTGGCCTTAACTTCTCTTTGATGGGTTGTTTCAAAACATAATTTTCATTATTATTCTCGTCCATTGTTTAATTTTGTCCAAACTTTCTTTGTATATGCAAGGATAAGAAATAATGATGAGTTTTGATGGTGTGGTTTGGAGTTTTATAGTCAGAAAGAAGAAGAAGAAAAAAATAATTGAAACTTGGGGAATAGATGAAGAATACGTGGTTGGGGTATACTATGAAAAAAATATATATTTAATTTTAGAATTTAATATATGTTATTAGTAAATTTATATTATGATATAATAGAAATTAAAATTTTAAATTTTAGTTAGGCATCCTTGATGATTTTTTTTTTTTGGATGTAAATAGAATCTCCCATCAAGTCCTGAGTCACAAATCAATTTAAAATAAAAATATAGAAAATACTAGGTATTATGAATTTGTATATTGGATTTTATCTTGAAAATTAAATAGATAGTATAAATTTAAAATTGATAGAATGTAAACTACATTAAAGATTGTGATCCATAAATATATATTTCTAACTAATTTTCTAAATATGTTTTTTCAAATAGATATGATTGTAGTAAAAATATTAGGAAATTGCAAATAAGTGGAACAATAGAGAAATTATTGCAATTAGATGAAATTTTTTGTGGTGTAATTTTGACACACAATGAGGACTTGCATCATGCACATGAAGGATTTGCACTATACATACAGCAAAATTGCACCAACATAAAAATATAAATAATCCTTCACTATCCCACTAATTTGCAATTTCCTCTAATAATATCTCGAGTCGGAAGATACGGACACGAGTAATTTTATTTTCACACAACATTTACTCTCTGTGCACATCTTTCTCAGTGTACACACTTAGGGTGTGTTTGGTAACGTTTACGTTTTCAGTTTATATTTACAAAAATTTTATAAACTGGTTTTTGTTTATTTTTTGTTTATTTTTAGAAAACAAACGCGTTTGATAATTGACAAAATATTTGAAAAATTTTAAAAATATAAACAAGAGTGAGAAATGACAAGTGGTGGCAAGTGGCGGCGGAAGACGGTGGTGGAAAGTGGCGACGGTAGGTGGGTGGTGGCGGGCGGGCGGGTAGGTGGTGGTGGTGGTGGTGGTGGTGGTGGTGGTGGGTGGGTGACGGTGGCGGGTGATGGTTGGTAGCGAGTGGGTGGTGGTGGTAGCGAGTAGGTGGCGGGTGGTAGTGGTGGATGGGTGGGTGATGGTGGCGGGTGGTGGTGGTAGCGAGTGGGTGGTGGTGGTGGTGGTGGTGGTATGGTGGTGGTGGCGGATAGCGGGTGGTGGTGGTGGTGGGTGGGTGGGTGGGTGGGTGACAGTGGCGGGTGGCGGGTGGCGGGTGGTGGTGGTGATGGCGGGTGGGTGGGTGACGGTGGCGGGTGGGTGGGTGACGGTGGCGGGTGGTAAGTGGTAGCGAGTGGGTGGTGGTGGTGATGGTGGTGGGTAGTGGGTGGTGGTTGTAGGTGGGTGGTGGTGGTGATGGCGGTGGGTGGGTGACGGTGGCGGGTGGTAAGTGGTAGCGAGTGGGTGGTGGTGGTAGCGAGTGGTGGTGGTGGGTGGTGGTGGTGGTGGTGGGTGGGTGACAGTGGCGGGTGGCGGGTGGCGGGTGGTGGTGGTGATGGCGGTGGGTGGGTGACGGTGGCGGGTGGGTGGGTGACGGTGGCGGGTGGTAAGTGGTAGCGAGTGGGTGGTGGTGGTGATGGTGGTGGGTAGTGGGTGGTGGTTGTAGGTGGGTGGTGGTGATGGTGGTGGTGGTGGTGTGGTGGTGGTGGTGGTGGTGGGTGGTGGTGGCGGGTGGGTGGTGAGTGGTGGTGGTGGTGGTGGTGGGTGGTGGTGGCGGGTGGGTGGCAAGTAGCTGCTGGTGGTGGGTGGCTGGTGGTGGCAAGTGGTGGATAGTGGTGGCAGGTGACTGGTGGTGGCAAGTAGGTGGCGGGTGGTGAATGGTAGTGGCGGGTGGTGGGTGGATGACATGTGGGTGGTAGGT
Source organism: Camellia japonica (assembly GCA_030407325.1). NCBI lineage: Eukaryota > Viridiplantae > Streptophyta > Magnoliopsida > Ericales > Theaceae > Camellia > Camellia japonica. Next base: position 37,022 of record JAPPVO010001374.1, on the reverse strand, counting down.
GGTGGTGGCGAGTGGGTGGTGGGTAGTGGTAGCGGGTGGGTGGTGAGTGGTGGTGGTGGGTGGCGGAAGACGGTGGTGGAAAATGGTGGTGGGTGGTGGCTAGTGTTGGGTGGTAAAAAAAAAAAAAAACTCAAAACTCAAAACGGAAACACATTTTTTGTGTTTTCATTTTTTGGCCAAATTTATAAACTGAGACCACTGATTTATAAATCAAAAATTTTACCAAACAAGTTTTTATTTGAGTTTTTAAAATTTTTGTAAATATAAACAGAAAACTGAAAACGTAAGTGTTACCAAACGACACCTTAATGAATTTGTTTACCTTTTGTTTTGCTCATTCCACACACAAAATGTTCAAAATATACCCATAACATATAATGTGTGCACACATCAATACAAAAACCCCAACACATTATACACACCACACCCCTAAACCTAAATCGTGCCCTACACACGTCATTTTCCGACACTCTCCAATAGTACTCCACCGATATTTACTAAGGTATGCAATTTTTTTTTTCTACATCAATAATTTTTTGTTATTGTTTTACTATATTTTGCAAAAGCTAATGTTGTGTTTGGTTTTAAGTTTTCAAAAATATATTTTTAAAATTTTATTCCTTTATTTTTAGTTAACTTTTTAAATATTTTACTTTTTAAAACCACTTAGTTTAGATACATTTAAAAAGTAAACTATTTGCAAAAAAAACCTAGAAAAAAATCAATAAACACACACAAAAAAAAAAAAAAAACCATGTACTAAATTTTTGTAGTTTGTATGTTTTTTAAGTGTATCTAAATTAAATAAATTAATAAAAAAAATAGAATTTAAAAAATGTTCACCAAAACAAAAGAATTCGGATTGAAATTTTAAAAAATTATTTTTTAAAACTCAAAACCAAACAGAGTGCAAGTTATTGTTATATTATTTTTGTTATTCGTTCCATATTGACTAGCGAAGGGATGGAAAACAATTTAGTATTGGTTATTCAAATAAATTAAACAAATTCAATAATTAACAATTAAAACAAGGGTCCTGTTATGGTGTGCAACCCCTTAAGGTTGCACACCATATGCAACCAACACAAAAAGTGTAAGTGGAAGGTATAAACATAAAACAGGACAGCAAACAGAAAGGCGTAAGTGTAAGGTGTAAGTTGCACACTTAAGAAAAGTCCTTAAAATAAACAATAGTTTTCAGTTCTATACTTCCGTACCAAATATAAATTTTCAACAAACAGCTATTTTTATGTTGATTCTCGAGTTTATGAAATATTTTCGAAAGTTGATTTTCATATAAGTGTAACATTTTAAAAACAGGTTTTTTGAATGATAATTGTGACCATGGAAGAGTAGGTCTAATGAGTGTATTTTTTTAAAAGAAAATGTATATGGAGAATTTTTCTGTAAAAGATGTAGATGTATACGAAGAAAATCTAATTTTATTGGTTATTTTGTTTAATGATAAAATTATAAAAAAAAATAAAATAAAATTAATAATTCATTAAGGCCAAGTTTGGCATGACCTAAATAATACAAAAAGTCAAAAAGTCACTATCTTATTTAAGTCACATCATCTTATTTAAATCACATCACCTTATTTAAATCACATCACCTCTTTAACACATCACATCAAACTCAACCCAAACCCAACCCATATAAATCAATAAGTCAAAATATACACTTTTTTAGAACATTCCAAACCAACCCTAAATATATGCCTAAAAAGTAGATGACACGCGAAAATAACACGGAAACGGCGCCGTGTTTTATTGCTCTTGTATCTCGCCCACGTCTCTTTTTGGCTTGAGAATCATGTGACCTTAATGCATTCAATCCCATAGATATCTATACATATAAACCTCTCACCCTCTGCTGCTCTCCACAGCACAACCTCTCATTGTCAACCATGTTTCTCTCTCTTCTTCTGCTCCTTTCTCTAGGATTATTGCTTCTCTCTCTTTTAATTCCCTTCTTCAATCACAGATCCCATCATCACCATCATCATAATCACCATCCTTGTTGTAATTCTAGTTCTAAATATGGCCCTCCAACATACCCCATTCTTGGCTGCCTCATCTCCTTCTTCCAAAACCGCCACCGTCTCTTGCACTGGTACACCCATCTCTTGTCCGAGTCACCGACCCAGACCATCGTCGTGAACCGCCTCGGTGCTCGCCGAACCATTGTCACCGCAAACCCACAAAACGTAGAGCACATTCTCAAGACCAACTTCACCGTCTACCCAAAAGGCAAGCCCTTTACGGACATTCTCGGAGACTTTCTTGGGTTCGGCATTTTTAACGTTGACGGTGAGCTTTGGAGTACTCAAAGGAAGTTAGCGAGTCACGAGTTCACTGCAAGGTCTCTCAGAGAGTTTGTGGTCATGACTCTTGAAGAAGAGGTACAAAACCGTCTTGTGCCCTTGCTAGAATCAGCTTCCGAAAAAGACACAGTGTTGGACTTACAAGACATCTTGAAGCGGTTAACTTTTGACAACATATGCAAGGTGTCACTCGGGATGGACCCGTGTTGCCTAGCCGACATTTCAAAGCCGCTGCCACCGCTTGCGGCGGCGTTCGACACCGCGTCGGAGATAATTGCAATGCGGGCGGCGACGCCAGTGTTCGCCGTGTGGAAGATGAAGCGAGCTTTAAATGTTGGATCAGAGAAGAGACTGAAGGAAGCTGTGAAACTCGTTCATGACTCTATTGTTGAGATTATCAGGATCAAGAAAGAGAAATTTCAAAGTGACTGTCTTTGTGGTGGTGGTGGTGGTGATTTGTTGTCGAGGCTGTTATCGGCTGGGCACGATGGGGAGGTGGTGAGAGACATGGTGATAAGCTTCTTGATGGCTGGAAGGGACACCACGTCCTCCGCCATGACGTGGCTGTTCTGGTTGCTTACGTGGCACCGCGGTGTCGAAAAAGAGATAGTTAGTGAAGTAATGTCGCTTAACAATGGCCAAAAGCCATTAGATTTTGAAGATTTGAAAGCAATGAATTACATAAAAGCATGTTTGTGCGAGTCCATGCGGCTCTACCCACCGGTCACATGGGACTCGAAGCACGCTGCCAATCACGACGTGTTACCGGATGGGACACCGGTGTATGAAGGTGACAGAGTGACCTACTTTCCCTACGGAATGGGGAGAATGGAGAAGATTTGGGGGAAGGACCGGTTCGAGTTCAGACCGGACCGCTGGTTCAGTGAACCGGGAAAGGAAGGTGCTTCCGCGGGGCTTAAGTCGGTGAGCCCCTACATGTTTCCGGTTTTTCAGGCCGGTCCGAGGGTGTGTTTGGGGAAGGAAATGGCTTTCATTCAGATGAAATATGTGGTGGCTTCGGTTCTAAGGAGGTTCGAGTTTAGTCCGGTCGGTTTGGACCAGCCGGTTTTTGTTCCCCTCTTGACAGCTTTCATGGCTGGTGGGTTGAAGGTCAGGATCCGGAAAAGAACAATCATGGTTTGAGCTCACTCCAGTTGATTTAGATCATCCGGTTTTCCTCAGTAAAGATTTGAATCAGAAATTTACCGCTGTAGATGAGTGGCTGAGATTCACATATAAAAAATTGCATATGTAGCATTGTTGGGCTTTTCTTTCCTCTTGACCATTGTTGTAAAATCGAGATATGAATCGGGTATTATTTTACTACGAATAATACTAGACATCATGAAAAAAATATCAGGACATATTTTATGAAGATTTTTCATCCCTTAATTAGTGTGTAGTATTTTTTTATATATATAATCTAATGGTAAAAAATCTTTCATGATAATTTTTATGATATTTTTTTCATGATACCTAGTATTACTCTTTTATTATATCAGTGTATGTTAAGATATTTTAATATCTTTAGATATAGGTAGAAAAATAAATATAATTTTAAAAAATAAATATCTTAGGAGAGTAAGCATGTATAATTATGTCAAGTGTAAAATTAAAGTTCGTTAAATTAAGGTCTTGTTTGACAAGTGTTTATTTTAACTTAAAAATCAAAAAGTTACTAAAAAATCAAAAAACCTAATAATATATATAAAAAGTTAAAGATTCTATTTTTTCTTTACTTTTTGCACATTTTTTTTAGTAAAAAACTAAAAAATCATTTCAAACATACTGGCTGTGTTTGGTTGTGAATTCAAAACGTAATTCCACAGGTGTGTTTCAGTATGATGTTTGGTTGTGTGTTTGGAATCAACTTTCAAAACTTTGCACAGAGCTCTGTATCTCAGCCGCCTTTTTTGTGAAAATTTTGGCTAGGGGAGATCGCCCGGACGTCCTTAGGGACATCCACCCGGACGTCCGCCTGGACATCCACCCGGATGTCCTCCGCTATACAGAATATTATTATTTTTTTATTTTTTATTTTTTGCAATTGATTTATATAATTGGGAAAAATATTTTCTGAATTTTTTTTAATTTTTAATGTGCTTTAAAATAATTTTGAGTTGTATGTTTAGTTATGAGTTGTAAATTTTTGTATCACATATCAAATATCACATCAACAATTCCCCACTCAAATCAAACCTCTTTTCAAAAACTATTTTCAAAACTCTTTACCAAACAAATTTTTCACACTCAATCATAATTCTACAACACACAAACTCAAAATACAACTCATACTCTCAAATCACATCAACAAAACACAACCAAACGCAGGCACTAATTTTTTATCTCATAATTTAGTTAAAAAGTTCAAAAGTTATTAAAATGGCCTATTCCTAAACAAAACTTAAATATATATATATAATAAAGCAGAACGGATTTTGAATTTATCCTAGAGACATTTGTCCTACTAGGACATTTTAAGGGTCATGATTCATTTGTATATTCACATGGATGGCTCAGATAACCCCCTTAAGTTTATATCAATCCTAAATATATATCTTCTCGCCTAAACATTAAGCCTCCTGCTTACCCACGTCTCCCCCACCCTTCTATCTTTATCTCTCTGATCTCCAGCCAAATCACGTCTCCCCTCCATCCCTCTTTATCTCTGTCTCTCTCTCTCTCTCTCTCTCTCTCTCTCTCTCTCTTCTTCTTCCCGAAACTGCTCTCCTTCAACCATAGAACACCTTGGATCCTCTGTGTTCTCAACCGCTCAGGTATGTGTATAATTCTTCCCGAAACTGCTTTACTTCACTTTACTTTGAATTGATCTCCTCTCTCTCTCTCTCTCTCTCTCTGTTCTTCTTCTTCCCGAAACTGCTTCGGTTCCGTCTACCTGTGCTTCAACCGCTCAGGAATGGCAATCTCTATCACAACTGTTCTTCTCACCCTTTAGAATAAGAATAAGGTTGTAAACTGAACTCAACAATTTCTATTATTTTAATATGATACGGTGTAAATAATATGATATGATAGTATTCTGAATCAGTGAATCAAAATTCAGTATCAAAATTCTGTCCTTCAACCACAGATTCGGGAATACTACCTTGCGATCAGAAAATTCAGTTATTCACAATTTTAATATGATACGTATGGTATTGAGAATAACTGAATTTTGATTTTCTGATTTCAATTGCTTTCGATTGTAAACTGAACTGATTAAATGTTCTTTTATCTCTCTGCTCTCCAGGCCTCTTCTTCTTCGGTATTTTTTGATCGCAAGGTATTATTCTTCATCTCTCTCTTCCAAAGTTTTAGGGTTTTTTTTTTTAATTCTTCTCTGGCTCTCTTCCTGTGGAATATTGGGTATATCAGAATAAGGTATATCCAATATATACAGTCTTATGTAATGGGTATACCCATTATATCATAATTGAGACTCAATTATCAGAATAATGCAAAGTAATAATGGATGGTTATACCCATAATTGTCTCCGTATTTTATCTCTCTGCTGTTATCTGTTCTTGCTTTCAGATTTTTTGATTATCATTTTGTCTCCGTATTTTATCTCTCTGCTCTCCAGCCCTGTTATTCTTCTTCTGCTCTCCAGGTAAGATCACTTTTCAATTGTTCTTGCGATCATAAATTACTGACTGCCCAAAAATTATCTTGATTAAAAATTCAGTGATTTGCAATTATTTTTCTGTTACCACTCAACTTATGTACTGAAGCTCGGATCGAAGAAACAGTTTAGAAGTTAGATATGGGAAAGAAGGTGGTTTCTTCAGAATTCTTATAGTGGGTTATTTTTATGAGGCTTAATTGTGGGTGGTTCTGTTCCTTTTAAAACAACAGTCAGTATCATATGATGCAAGAAAATTAGGACATAATTTTTAATCAAGATACTTTTCTGTTGTTTATGATCGCTATCATTCTGTTGTTTATGATCGCACATTTCTGTTGGATATTACATGGACATAATTTTTGCGATCATAAAAATTATCACTTCTGCTCTCCAGGTAAGATCCAACATAATTGTTCTTGCGATCTTCAATTGTTCTTGCGATCATAAATTACGGAGAGCAGAGATAAAAGTATCTTGATTACTGACTGCTCAAAAATTATCTTGATTAAAAATATGTGCTGAAGCTCGGATTAAAGCAGAAGTGATAATTTTTATCTTGCAAATTATGTTGCAAATCAGGGTTCTGTTCTTCTTCTTCTGCTCTTCGTATTTTATCTCTCTGCTCAGAAGTGATAATCAAGATACTTTTCTGTTGGATATTACATGGACATAATTTTTGCGATCATAAAAATGTGGTCTCTATCATTCTGTTGTTTGATTATCACTTTTAATTCTTGCTTTCAGATTTTCTGATTATCATTTTGTCTCTGTACCCATTGCTTCTCTTTCTCTTATTCTTATCTTCTTTTATAGTCCAGGGCTTCACACCCATTAAGTGTTTGTTTGAATGGGTCTGAGAGGTTGTTCCATTTTTTAACTGAATCGACAGTTGGGTTTTCTTGAGCTGTCCATTTCATGGGTTTGTGCTGCTGGGTTTTCTGGGTTTTCTGGTTCGGGTTTTCTGGTATTACCATTGTTCTCCTTGTTCTTTGTTCTTTGTTCTCATTGTTGATTGCTTATGCAGATAAAAGTGGTGATAAGTAATATTTGAATCTGTTTTTGAATCTTTATAAAATATTACTTAAGAAGTAATATTACTGAATGTAATATCTCTATAATGAGCAGATTTTTTTGAACAAAAATACTCCATTTTATAAGAAGTAAAAAACATCTGTTTATAAGAAGTAAAAAACATTTGTTTATAAAAACATGCTTAAAGAAGTAAAAATGGAGTGCAGAATCCATTTTTAAGAAGTAAAACATGCTTTCGGAATTTTGAATTTTTATAATGAGCAGATGTTTTATAATGAGCATCTGTTTAATAAGCATCTTTAGTGACAAACAGATGTTATAAACAGATTTGGGTATTTGAATTTGGCTTAAGTAATATATGTGTTAAGCAAGCATCTGTAATTTATGTGTGTCCAAATTCAAAACCCAAATCTGTACTGATATTGATTTTTTTACAGATGTATGCTTAAGTAAAATTACAGATGTATGCTTATTTTTTTAACTTATGTGTGTCCAAATTCAACTACCAGATGGGATTCTTTCCAAAATCATTTCTATGCTGCCATTGAAAGAGGCTGTGAGAACTAGCGTCCTATCAGAACGATGGCAGTTCATTTGGATTGATCATGCTGACCTCTATTTTGATTCTGCTAATATACTTGGGAGCATTGTTTACTCCAACAGCATATCTAATTGTCAATCTGAGTTGGATAGGAAACTGCAGAGGTGTAAGTTTATAAAGCGGGTCAATCACTTTACGCACCAACGATGCAAAGGCACAAAAGTGGGCTCTTTTGCTGTCCAATTTCCCTTGATCAAGGATTCTGCTCTTCACATTGATCAGTGGATCAGTTCTGCAATCACAAATGGAGTTGAAAACATTGATCTTGACTTATGAGAGTCATGTAGCTTTATGGTGGATCATGCCTCTTCTACTGCATCAGAAAAATATTAGTCAAATCATCAATTATATTAGTATAATAATTTCTCCATTCAAGTAAAGATTAATTTTAATTTTAGGTGTAATAAATGAGAGATTGTTTGAATTGTTTATTATTGTCAAATGATTTCTTAATCTTTCATTCTCTATCAAAAAATTGTAATTTATTGGAAGACCATTAGATTTTTTATTTTGATTTTTTTACTTCTATATTTATATTTTTTAATTTTTGTAATTATGTAAGATATATTAACCTGTATTTTTTAAATATGCATCAATTAGAAGTTTAATGACTCGAAAATAAAAATTGAAAATAATATATGATTGAGAAAATATGAAATAATAATTTTTTATACATATGAATAAATAAGTAATGTAAATTGTGGGAAAAAAATAAATCCATTTATCCTTATCTTTAAAAAAAAAAATTCAAATAATTAATACATTACTTAAAATAATTTTTGATATTTAATTTTTTTTATATTTGATTTGTTTGGAATTGTAGAGTATAGTCTATTATATATTTGTATAATTGTATTTTAATCTTAAATTTAAATAGTGTTGCGATTATAATTATATTATAATCATAACATTATTTATACCGTGCCTTCAGGCACGGGCATACGCTAGTCTATATAATATCTATATAATATAATAAAGCAGAACAAATTTTGAATTTATCCTAGAGACATTTGTCCTACTAGGACATTTTAAGGGTCATGATTCATTTGTATATTCACATGGATGGCTCAGATAACCCCCTTAAGTTTATATCAATCCTAAATATATATCTCCCCGCCCAAACATTAAGCCTCCTACTTACCCACGTCTCCCCTACCCTTCTATCTTTATCTCTCTGATCTCCAGCGAAATCACGTCTCCCCTCTATCCCTCTTTATCTCTCTCTCTCTCTCTCTGTCTGTCTCTCTCTCTCTCTCTCTCTGTTCTTCTTCTTCCCGAAACTGCTCTCCTTCAACCATAGAACACCTTGGATCCTCTGTTTCTCAACCGCTCAGGTATGTGTATAATTCTTCCGAAACTGCGTTACTTCACTTTACTTTGAATTGATCTCCTTTATCTCTCTCTCTCTCTCTCTCTCTCTCTCTCTCTCCTGTTCTTCTTCTTCCCGAAACTGCTTCGGTTCCGTCTACCTGTGCTTCAACCGCTCAGGTATGGCAATCTCTATCACAACTGTTCTTCTCACCCTTTAGAATCAGAATAAGGTTGTAAATTGAACTCAACAATTTCTATTATTTTAATATGATACGGTGTAAATAATATGATATGATAGTATTCTGAATCAGTGAATCAAAATTCAGTATCAAAATTCTGTCCTTCGACCACAGATTCGGGAATACTACCTTGCGATCAGAAAATTCAGTTATTCACAATTTTAATATGATACGTATGGTATTGAGAATAACTGAATTTTGATTTTCTGATTTCAATTGCTTTCAATTGTAAACTGAACTGATTAAATGTTCTTTTATCTCTCTGCTCTCCAGGCCTCTTCTTCTTCGGTATTTTCTGATCGCAAGGTATTATTCTTCATCTCTCTCTTCCAAAGTTTTAGTGTTTTTTTTTTTAATTCTTCTCTGGCCTCTCTTCCTGTGGAATATTGGGTATATCAGAATAAGGTATATCCAATATATACAGTCTTATGTAATGGGTATACCCATTATATCATAATTGAGACTCAATTATCAGAATAATGCAAAGTAATAATGGATGGTTATACCCATAATTGTCTCCGTATTTTATCTCTCTGCTGTTATCTGTTCTTGCTTTCAGATTTTCTGATTATCATTTTGTCTCCGTATTTTATCTCTCTGCTCTCTAGCCCTGTTATTCTTCTTCTGCTCTCCAGGTAAGATCACTTTTCAGTTGTTCTTGCGATCATAAATTACTGACTGCTCAAAAATTATCTTGATTAAAAATTCAGTGATTTGCAATTATTTTTCTGTTACCACTCAACTTATGTGCTGAAGCTCGGATCGAAGAAACAGTTTAGAAGTTAGATATGGGAAGGAAGGTGGTTTCTTCAGAATTCTTATAGTGGGTTATTTTTATGAGGCTTAATTGTTGGTGGTTCTGTTCCTTTTAAAACAGCAGTCAGTATCAGATGATGCAAGAAAATTAGGACATAATTTTTAATCAAGATACTTTTCTGTTGTTTATGATCGCTATCATTCTGTTGTTTATGATCGCACATTTCTGTTGGATATTACATGGACATAATTTTTGCGATCATAAAAATTATCACTTCTGCTCTCCAGGTAAGATCCAACATAATTGTTCTTGCGATCTTCAATTGTTCTTGCGATCATAAATTACGGAGAGCAGTAATGAAAGTATCTTGATTACTGACTGCTCAAAAAATATCTTGATTAAAAATATGTGCTGAAGCTCGGATTAAAGCAGAAGTGATAATTTTTATGTTGCAAATCAGGGTTCTGTTCTTCTTTTTCTGCTCCCAGTATTTTATCTCTCTGCTCAGAAGTGATAATCAAGATACTTTTCTGTTGGATATTACATGGACATAATTTTTGCGATCATAAAAATGTGGTCTCTATCATTCTGTTGTTTGATTATCACTTTTAATTCTTGCTATCTGTTCTTGCTTTCAGATTTTCTGATTATCATTTTGTCTCCGTACCCATTGCTTCTCTTTCTCTTATTCTAATCTTCTTTTTCAGTCCAGGGCTTCACACCCATTAAGTGTTTGTTTGAATGGGTCTGAGAGGTTGTTCCATTTTTTAACTGAATCGACAGTTGGGTTTTCTTGAGCTGTCCATTTCATGGGTTTGTGCTGCTGGGTTTTCTGGTTCGGGTTTCCTGGTATTACCATTGTTCTCTTTGTTCTTTGTTCTTTGTTCTCATTGTTGATTGCTTATGCAGATAAAAGTGGTGATAAGTAATATTTGAATTTGTTTTTGAATCTTTATAAAATATTACTTAAGAAGTAATATTACTGAATGTAATATCTCTATAATGAGCAGATTTTTTTGAACAAAAATACTCCATTTTATAAGAAGTAAAAAACATCTGTTTATAAGAAGTAAAAAACATTTGTTTATAAAAACATGCTTAAAGAAGTAAAAATGGAGTGCAGAATCCATTTTTAAGAAGTAAAACATGCTTTCGGAATTTTGAATTTTTATAATGAGCAGATGTTTTATAATGAGCATCTGTTTAATAAGCATCTTTAGTGACAAACAGATGTTATAAACAGATTTGGGTATTTGAATTTGGCTTAAGTAATATATGTGTTAAGCAAGCATCTGTAATTTATGTGTGTCCAAATTCAAAACCCAAATCTGTACTGATATTGATTTTTTTACAGATGTATGCTTAAGTAAAATTACAGATGTATGCTTATTTTTTTAACTTATGTGTGTCCAAATTCAACTACCAGATGGGATTCTTTCCAAAATCATTTCTATGCTGCCATTGAAAGAGGCTGTGAGAACTAGCGTCCTATCAGAACGATGGCAGTTCATTTGGATTGATCATGCTGACCTCTATTTTGATTCTGCTAATATACTTGGGAGCATTGTTTACTCCAACAGCATATCTAATTGTCAATCTGAGTTGGATAGGAAACTGCAGAGGTGTAAGTTTATAAAGCGGGTCAATCACTTTACGCACCAACGATGCAAAGGCACAAAAGTGGGCTCTTTTGCTGTCCAATTTCCCTTGATCAAGGATTCTGCTCTTCACATTGATCAGTGGATCAGTTCTGCAATCACAAATGGAGTTGAAAACATTGATCTTGACTTATGAGAGTCATGTAGCTTTATGGTGGATCATGCCTCTTCTACTGCATCAGAAAAATATTAGTCAAATCATCAATTATATTAGTATAATAATTTCTCCATTCAAGTAAAGATTAATTTTAATTTTAGGTGTAATAAATGAGAGATTGTTTGAATTGTTTATTATTGTCAAATGATTTCTTAATCTTTCATTCTCTATCAAAAAATTGTAATTTATTGGAAGGCCATTAGATTTTTTATTTTGATTTTTTTACTTCTATATTTATTTATTTTTTAATTTTTGTAAGTATGTAAGATATATTAACCTGTATTTTTTAAATATGCATCAATTAGAAGTTTAATGACTCGAAAATAAAAATTGAAAATAATATATGATTGAGAAAATATGAAATAATAATTTTTTAACATATGAATAAATAAGTAATGTAAATTGTGGGAAAAAAATAAATCCATTTATCCTTATCTTTAAAAAAAAAAAAACAAATAATTAATACATTACTTAAAATAATAAATTTAACGTTGTTTATATAGTGTGGAATAAGTCTTATATTAAATTATTAGAATGTTATATAGTAATATTAATTTTAGAGAAATTGTTTATTTTTGACTATTGTATCAATAAAAATTAATTTTACGTTGCTTACAATTTATTGCTGCTTCTCTGTTAGATTTGTGATTTTAATTTGTTTAGTTAAGCAATATTAAAAATTGGTAAGTTGGATCAACAAATATACCTTATTCTCCTTTGTCTACTAAATGCTTGATGAATTGCTTCACAGGAGAGGTCCTCTCTCTTATCATTTCTTTATTTGCTGCTTAGATATTTTCAACAGATAAGAGAGAAAGAGAGTAAGATAGATCTGAGGCCTTTTTTTATTTTTTTTTATTTTTTATAAAAGAAAAAAAAAATTTGAGCTCATATATGTGTTCAAAGCTCAGATTTGAGCAAATTCCTCCTCTTTTTTTAATTTCTTTTTTAGTTGTTGTTGTTGAAACAAATTGCAACAGACTAAAAAAAAAATGACAAATAAAATTCAGAGAAAAATTATTACTGTTATGGTTTACCAACAGAAAAATTATTGAAAGGTGTGCATTATTTGATATTTAATTTTTTTTATATTTGATTTGTTTGGAATTGTAGAGTATAGTCTATTAAATATATTTTTATAATTGTATTTTAATCTTAAATTTAAATAGTGTTGCGATTATAATTATATTATAATCCTAACATTATTTATACTGTGCCTTCAGCCACGGGCATACGCTAGTCTATATAATAAAGCAGAACGGATTTTGAATTTATCCTAGAGACATTTGTCCTACTAGGACATTTTAAGGGTCATGATTCATTTGTATATTCACATGGATGGCTCAGATAACCCCCTTAAGTTTATATCAATCCTAAATATATATCTTCCCACCCAAACATTAAGTCTCCTGCTTACCCACGTCTCCCCCACCCTTCTATCTTTATCTCTCTGATCTCCAGCCAAATCACGTCTCCCCTCCATCCCTCTTTATCTCTCTCTCTCTCTCTCTCCATGTTCTTCTTCTTCCCGAAACTGCTCTCCTTCAACCATAGAACACCTTGGATCCTCTGTTTCTCAACCGCTCAGGTATGTGTATAATTCTTCCCGAAACTGCTTTACTTCACTTTACTTTGAATTGATCTCCTTTATCTCTCTCTCTCTCCCCTGTTCTTCTTCTTCCCGAAACTGCTTCGGTTCCGTCTACCTGTGCTTCAACTGCTCAGGTATGGCAATCTCTATCACAACTGTTCTTCTCACCCTTTAGAATCAGAATAAGGTTGTAAACTGAACTCAACAATTTCTATTATTTTAATATGATACGGTGTAAATAATATGATATGATAGTATTCTGAATCAGTGAATCAAAATTCAGTATCAAAATTCTGTCCTTCAACCACAGATTCGGGAATACTACCTTGCGATCAGAAAATTCAGTTAGTCACAATTTTAATATGATACGTATGGTATTGAGAATAACTGAATTTTGATTTTCTGATTTCAATTGCTTTCAATTGTAAACTGAACTGATTAAATGTTCTTTTATCTCTCTGCTCTCCAAGCCTCTTCTTCTTCGGTATTTTCTGATCGCAAGGTATTATTCTTCATCTCTCTCTTCCAAAGTTTTAGGGTTTTTTTTTTAATTCTTCTCTCGGCTCTCTTCCTGTGGAATATTGGGTATATCAGAATAAGGTATATCCAATATATACAGTCTTATGTAATGGGTTTACCCATTATATCATAATTGAGACTCAATTATTAGAATAATGCAAAGTAATAATGGATGGTTATACCCATAATTGTCTCCGTATTTTATTTCTCTGCTGTTATCTGTTCTTGCTTTCAGATTTTCTGATTATCATTTTGTCTCCGTATTTTATCTCTCTGCTCTCCAGCCCTGTTCTTCTTCTTCTGCTCTCCCGGTAAGATCACTTTTCAATTGTTCTTGCGATCATAAATTACTGACTGCTTAAAAATTATCTTGATTAAAAATTCAGTGATTTGCAATTATTTTTCTGTTACCACTCAACTTATGTGCTGAAGCTCGGATCGAAGAAACAGTTTAGAAGTTAGATATGGGAAGGAAGGTGGTTTCTTCAGAATTCTTATAGTGGGTTATTTTTATGAGGCTTAATTGTTGGTGGTTCTGTTCCTTTTAAAACAGCAGTCAGTATCAGATGATGCAAGAAAATTAGGACATAATTTTTAATCAAGAAACTTTTCTATTGTTTATGATCGCTATCATTCTGTTGTTTATGATCGTACATTTCTGTTGGATATTACATGGACATAATTTTTGCGATCATAAAAATTATCACTTCTGCTCTCCAGGTAAGATCCAACATAATTGTTCTTGCGATCTTCAATTGTTCTTGCGATCATAAATTACGGAGAGCAGAGATAAAAGTATCTTGATTACTGACTGCTCAAAAATTATCTTGATTAAAAATATGTGCTGAAGCTCGGATTAAAGCAGAAGTGATAATTTTTCTGTTGCAAATTATGTTGCAAATCAGGGTTCTGTTCTTCTTCTTCTGCTCTCCGTATTTTATCTCTCTGCTCAGAAGTGATAATCAAGATACTTTTCTGTTGGATATTACATGGACATAATTTTTGCGATCATAAAAATGTGGTCTCTATCATTCTGTTGTTTGATTATCACTTTTAATTCTTGCTATCTGTTCTTGCTTTCAGATTTTCTGATTATCATTTTGTCTCTGTACCCATTGCTTCTCTTTCTCTTATTTTAATCTTCTTTTTCAGTCCAGGGCTTCACACCCATTAAGTGTTTGTTTGAATGGGTCTGAGAGGTTGTTCCATTTTTTAACTGAATCGACAGTTGGGTTTTCTTGAGCTGTCCATTTCATGGGTTTGTGCTGCTGGGTTTTCTTGGTTTTCTGGTTCGGGTTTTCTGGTATTACCATTGTTCACTTTGTTCTTTGTTCTTTGTTCTCATTGTTGATTGCTTATGCAGATAAAAGTGGTGATAAGTAATATTTGAATCTGTTTTTGAATCTTTATAAAATATTACTTAAGAAGTAATATTACTGAATGTAATATCTCTATAATGAGCAGATTTTTTTGAACAAAAATACTCCATTTTATAAGAAGTAAAAAAATCTGTTTATAAAAAGTAAAAAACATTTGTTTTATAAAAACATGCTTAAAGAAGTAAAAATGGAGTGCAGAATCCATTTTTAAGAAGTAAAACATGCTTTCGGAATTTTGAATTTTTATAATGAGCAGATGTTTTATAATGAGCATCTATTTAATAAGCATCTTTAGTGACAAACAGATGTTATAAACAGATTTGGGTATTTGAATTTGGCTTAAGTAATATATGTGTTAAGCAAGCATCTGTAATTTATGTGTGTCCAAATTCAAAACCCAAATCTGTACTGATATTGATTTTTTTACAGATGTATGCTTAAGTAAAATTACAGATGTATGCTTATTTTTTTAACTTATGTGTGTCCAAATTCAACTACCAGATGGGATTCTTTCCAAAATCATTTCTATGCTGCCATTGAAAGAGGCTGTGAGAACTAGCGTCCTATCAGAACGATGGCAGTTCATTTGGATTGATCATGCTGACCTCTATTTTGATTCTGCTAATATACTTGGGAGCATTGTTTACTCCAACAGCATATCTAATTGTCAATCTGAGTTGGATAGGAAACTGCAGAGGTGTAAGTTTATAAAGCGGGTCAATCACTTTACGCACCAACGATGCAAAGGCACAAAAGTGGGCTCTTTTGCTGTCCAATTTCCCTTGATCAAGGATTCTGCTCTTCACATTGATCAGTGGATCAGTTCTGCAATCACAAATGGAGTTGAAAACATTGATCTTGACTTATGAGAGTCATGTAGCTTTATGGTGGATCATGCCTCTTCTACTGCATCAGAAAAATATTAGTCAAATCATCAATTATATTAGTATAATAATTTCTCCATTCAAGTAAAGATTAATTTTAATTTTAGGTGTAATAAATGAGAGATTGTTTGAATTGTTTATTATTGTCAAATGATTTCTTAATCTTTCATTCTCTATCAAAAAATTGTAATTTATTGGAAGGCCATTAGATTTTTTATTTTGATTTTTTTACTTCTATATTTATTTATTTTTTAATTTTTGTAATTATGTAAGATATATTAACCTGTATTTTTTAAATATGCATCAATTAGAAGTTTAATGACTCGAAAATAAAAATTGAAAATAATATATGATTGAGAAAATATGAAATAATAATTTTTTATACATATGAATAAATAAGTAATGTAAATTGTGGGAAAAAAATAAATCCATTTATCCTTATCTTTAAAAAAAAAATCAAATAATTAATAAATTACTTAAAATAATAAATTTAACGTTGTTTATATAGTGTGGAATAAGTCTTATATTAAATTATTAGAATGTTATATAGTAATATTAATTTTAGAGAAATTGTTTATTTTTGACTATTGTATCAATAAAAATTAATTTTACGTTGCTTACAATTTATTGCTGCTTCTCTGTTAGATTTGTGATTTTAATTTGTTTAGTTAAGCAATATTAGTAATTGGTAAGTTGGATCAACAAATATACCTTATTCTCCTTTGTCTACTAAATGCTTGATGAATTGCTTCACAGGAGAGGTCCTCTCTTTTATCATTTCTTTATTTGCTCCTTAGATATTTTCAACAGATAAGAGAGAAAGAGAGTAAGATAGATCTGAGGCCTTTTTTTATTTTTTTTAATTTTTATAAAAGAAAAAAAAAAGATTTGAGCTCATATATGTGTTCAAGGCTCAGATTCGAGCAAATTCCTCCTCTTTTTTTATTTTTTTTTTAGTTGTTGTTGTTGAAACAAATTGCAACAGACTAAAAAAAAAATGACAAATAAAATTCAGAGAAAAATTATTACTGTTATGGTTTCCCAACAGAAAAATTATTGAAAGGTGTGCATTATTTGATATTTAATTTTTTTTATATTTGATTTGTTTGGAATTGTAGAGTATAGTCTATTAAATATATTTTTATAATTGTATTTTAATCTTAAATTTAAATAGTGTTGCGATTATAATTATATTATAATCCTAACATTATTTATACCGCTAGTATATATATGTAGCAATACATATTATCTTCATAAAGCATAAATTAATAACACATGATTCTTAAACCATACAATAGATATGTCAAAAAGGTCAAAAAAATAAACTAAAAGGTACCATTTTCATATCAAAAAATAAACCAAAAAGTTACCATTCTCATATCAAAAATATCTTTTTTTTAATAAGTTAGTGAAAATTTTCGACAATATTAATTTACATAAAATAATTTGAATACTTTTTTTTTTTCAAATTTACAAAAGAAATGTAACTATTTTTGTAACACAAGTATTGCATTATATATCACGTATCATATATCACGTTACGAGTTGTATATGTATCATAAGATACATTTAATTTAAAATACGTATTAATAATAGTATCGATTTTCTTCTAAAAGATTTCGAATCCTAAGATACGTATCGTGAATCGTAAAATACTAACAATACTGTTGTTGACGATTTACATGGTTGGAGGGTCACTGTGCAATGACATATGGAACAAAAATGAAAACAAATTATAATTTGGTGTATTTTTTGAATTAATTATAGAATAATTGAATGTTTTATGATTTTAATTATTAATGTTGATAAAGATTATCATTGATTTGTAATTATTTTCTTAAAAGTACATTGATCTATAATTTCTCCAATAAAAATTAGAGCAATGTTGCACACAACTTGATTTCTTATATCAATTTTTTATTTATAGATACAAAGCAATATGATTCACATTTATAATTGCATATGAGACTCACTTAATTATGTCTTAGAATGAAAAAATAAAATGGCTGTAATGAAACATTTTCATTACATCATCTAAGAGTTTGTGCTCTTTACATTCTAATTGGACAGCATATTAAAATAATGGATTTTCCAATGATTTTTATTTTTATTTTTTAAAGTAATGAAACACATTACTCGCTTCTCCATATGCCAAATCTTGTCTCTTGAACCTCAAGTAATTGTTTTGGTCCAATTTTGTGAAACCAAGTAATAATCTTCCACCAAATTCCCTACCAAATACCTCATAAGCATATCTAAGAGGAATTCCAAATTCTGAAGCCAATTTTATTTCAATTGCTTGTGTAGAAAATATTTTTCTTTGGGTTGGCAACATATAAGTGCACTCTGGTTTCACAAGGTCAAGATTATGATATTCCACAAAATCATGAATAAAAAATTTCCCATAATTTTTATCCCATTAAGTCGGGCTCTACAACCACTCCTTACCTCTCGTCTAGGATTTTTTTACTAGTGGATCTCACTTGTCAACTCCCCGACATCCCTCCTTGTAACATACAAAATTTCTTGAAGTTACTTCTTTGGTCTATTTGTTCTTGTTCGCATATGACTTTCTAACACTAAATCCTATCTTTCCTCCATAGGAATTGTAAAATTCGTACGTAGCCTGTTCTGAATCAAATGTCATCCCTAGCTTCGGCTTCCAACCACAATTCTCCAAGTCATCAACGACATTGTTCTATTCCATTACCTGCAAAAATAGCATCAAACATATGAAAAATATTTGGAATTTTGGGGTTAGGTCGTCATCAATGTAGATAAGAAATCCCTCCAAAATGACCTGAAGCCTCAATTCATCTTGCAAAGTTTGATTATAGAATCTTCTACTTTAGTTTTGTCTTTGGCTACATTGTAAGTGGTTGTAGACACCCCATTTTTGACTACCCTTAAGACTTGGACGGGTTACAGTTAACACTCGATAATGAAATAAAATGCTATACAAATGTTCGATTTCTTCAGCAAAAGGCTTCGGTTTTCCAACTTCAAAGCCCAAACCTTGTACCCCCTTTGAAACAGAACCTAATTTTTTCTAACCTGACCACTGAGAGACTTGCTGGCCAACAGGTGGCCGATAGGCCAAATTTTATTGGCTGGTCGTCTCCCTTCATGGTCGGCCGGCCATGTCCAGCGGCAGGCAAATATTTGCTGCCAACTGTTCCCCTCATATCCATGCCTTGCACCAGTTGGCTCAATACAGATATTTTCGACAAGGGAACCTATTTTTCTATAAATAGATGACCATCCCTCTTGATTTTAGGTGAGAAAAATTTGCCAAAGGCTAAAAACTTGCCAACCACTCTCCTTCTTTATCTTGCAATATACATACACTATACATACACTTCCTAAACCAAAAATTTGAGGCTCCTTGCTAAGATTATTGAGCCAAATTTTCAGCTCTTGAGGGTCAAACCAAAGAGTAACTTCTCTTCAAGAGGTATAACTTTTGCCATCTTTACCCTACTTCCTTCTCTTTTCTTGCTTTTTTAACACTATTTTTGGATTGTTTTTGTGGGTAGAAACTTGTGATTTAAAAACTATCAAAGGTAGAGGGGTTAATCACCATTCCTTGGACCTTCTTCTATAGTTTATATCCTTGCGTTTCCCACTTATTTCCCTACTTTTAGCTACTGATTTTTAGAGTTTTCAGAGACTAAAACATGTGATTTTAAGGTCCAAACAGTGGAGGGGTTAACCACCTTTCCTTTGGCTTGCTTACTAGCTTTAATTCTCTCCCATTTTTACTCACTTTTTTTTAGATTTCCAAGATAATTTCAGCACTGTTTTTATTAATTTTGGGGCGATTTTAGTGCATATACTTAGTTTATGCTTTGAATATTATTTTTGTATTGTTGTAAGTCCTCATAAGTTTGGTGGTTTAGGCCTTAGACACCAATCTATTTGAGTTGATAGCTCTTATTCCATAGTTTTCATACATATACTCACACTTGTAATAATCATCTCTACAACCTCCCTCCTTTCTTGGTTTTTTTATTTTTTATTTAAGAGTTGTTTCAAACAATTGATTTTTCTTTAAGGCATGAGAAAGAGACCTTCCAGACTTAATGGTTTAACATCTTCGGAGGTTCATTACCAAGGCATTACATCTCACCCATGCTAAGCACAACTTCTTGTTTGACACTTCTCTTCATTAGTGGACGTAGTTATCACTTTTGGACAAAAATGAATAAAGAATGACAGGGTAATGTAAAAGAGGTTAAAATTGGACTAAAAGTGGTAAACAAGAGTAATAACATTGGTTTGGGTTCAATCAGACATTATATTGAACATATTGCGTCTTGAATCATTACATACTCTTTAGTGATGTTAATGATTCAAGAAGCACTGTCTACCACTTCCCTTGAGGTAACTTCATGATAGGGAGGAGGTGTTGTTGTTTTTTTTTATTTCCATTTATTGATCTTTTGTCCTATCGGTTCATAAATCATGATCCAACAACTTTGCCATAATTGATGGTTTGTGAATCGAGTATACTCCTCTCTTGATCAATTTCAAGATAGGGAAAGATAGAGAGGACAAACATCTCCTGGAAACACTTTATTTTGCTCTGTTTCATTTTTGTGACAGCATGGCAGTACCTAAAAACTGTGGCTGGCCGGCTAACTTCTGCCCAGCTGACCACTTTCCAAGGCCGGCCGGCCACCTTATTTTGTGCAAGCAGTGTCATTTTCATGATAGAACAGAGCAGAAGCTGAGGCAAAAACAGAATAATTTTTTTACTGCAAACAAAACAGAATTCTGGCAGCAAAACAGAGAGGTTTTCGGGAGGACATTCTCATTTGTGTATATGCGACGCTTCATTTCCCGTGGTCCCTTTAAAATTAATGCTTTGATAGTAGTATGTTTAAATTAATTAGATTTATTTGAAATGGTAATAGCTAGTTAAAATTAGTTCATTTGGTGTTGTAATAATTAGTTTAAATTCAGACATTCAGACCTTCTTGTATGAAGGCGCACTTGTAATATTGTGTATGTCTTCCCACCCCCATTTCTTTCTCCCTTTTATGTATATGCTTATAATGGTAGTATCATGTTTTACATTTTCATATCATTGTCATGCCTTGTATCCATTTTTGCATGCATTGGGTTTGGTTCATCATTCCAAACTTGTTGCTATTCCCTACTTAATTGAATACATGCGCTATCACATGCTTTGAGTTGAGCCATATGTCGTGTCAGGAAATCGAACCTAGTAGTTACATTTTGTATGTGTTGCATTAGTCACTTACATATTAGACCATACATTTTTCTAACTATTTTCTCCTATTGTGGCTTGTTTCGGTTGAGTACTAGGTGAGCATTTTTGCTTTAGCATATTGCATAAATGTTTGTGTTGCCATAACAAGCATATTACTATGAGGCTGCGTGCTTATTTGATATACCTCTTGAATGCCGGTGGATGAAAGCTTTTTCGCTTAAGTTTGGATGATTTGATTAATGTACATATGAGCTTGTTTTTTCAAGTAGCGCATATTCAAAACACCTTTTCCAAACAAACATGAAATCAAAACATTCCAACGTGAGTAACATAGTCTATACTTTGTGTGTTTCACATAGTAAATTAACATTAATAATCAAAACAAGAGCATATAATGTACATAAAAATCACATCATGATTAGTAGAGGCCGATCTTTGATCGGGTGAGTGGGGTGCTCAATTTATGACATTCCCCTCTCATACCAAAGTTGCCGAGCCGAGACACTTTGGTGATGACGAACAAGTGGTCTTTGGCATGAGTCACGGGTTTCCTAAATTTCTTAAAAATATTTAGGTGGTGACTTTGAAATCTGGCAATGCAGTCCATTTCTAGTATCTCTGATGATAAATGGATTTTCTAAAGATTTGTCGGATTTGGACTCTCATATGTTTAAATCTATTTCACATTGCACTTTGTGAAACCAGATTCAGAACCACAGGAGTTCGAATTGTAGGGCTATCGTATTGAGGAGACTAAACCGCTCCGAAGAGCACGAAAAGCCACCTACAGTTTCTGGCGACTCTGTTGGGGAGTTAGAGAACTTGACTCGAACTTCATGATGTGAAATTTTATCTACACTTATATGTTCTTTGCATTGCATTTGCATTGGTGCTCTTAAGTCACTGTGTTTTCCATTTGCTATTCCTAGACGACTTGCCGGAGGCTTGCCTAAAAAGTTTGCCAAAAGGCTGGCCGATCGTGGGCTCTGCTATGTTGGAAACACAACCCTCGAATCTAGATTACCGTCGTAGCACTTGATCCTCCTTTCACTTCTCGGTGTTAGGTGTGAGAGGTATATTAGGTAATCTTGCCGAGGTACCCCTTTTGACCATTTGGCCTAGCTGCATATAGCAAAACCATAGTGACTATTTTAACATAGGACATGATGCTCACCTGTATGCAAGATTTTGTGAAACTACTTGCTTAAAGTAGTAGTAAAACCCTAGATTATGTCAAAATCTAGGACAGGGTAACCCTATCCTCTCATAGGGGTATTTTGGCTCTTTTTACCTAGTATGTGCTTTACAGTGAAACTGTACAGAAATGCTTCATACCAGTGGTGCAGTTGATATCAGTTTGTAGAGGCATAATTCAATGGGAAATAACTGTGATCATATCTGTTGCAAATTGGGCCGAAGTGCTGTCTAATTTTTTATTATTGTTTTCCTTTTCCTTTTTCTTTTTCTTTTTGCTAGGTAGTTTTGCAATCATAGCTTCAGAGAGACCTGATATCCCCGAAGTTTTGTGGACTCGCTCTGGTAGGCTTTGTAAAATCCAAGATCTAGTTGACGGTCAGCCAGCGTTAGTCTCTCTCCCATTAGTTGTTCGGAGGAGAAGAACCAGGCAGTTATCACCAACACAGATCACTCAGCAGTCACCTGTCTATTCTCACCCACTCAGCTCACCAATCTCTCCAGACTTGTAATGGCACAAAGTGAAGAAAAGGTTGTTGCTATGATAGAAGCTTTTCAAAGAACCATGGATACACTGAATCAAAGAATTGTTGCCCAAGATGAAACTACTGTTGAAATGCGACGCCCATCTGGGGCATTGGCATCTACTGTACATCCAATCTCGGCTGCCTAGCCGAAACCTGATCCACCTCAACCAGTTAAAAACCCTAAAATCCCGGATCCCCAAAAGATGCTAGCACAAGCTCAAGCCTTCAGGCCTCTGGCACAGCCCCACACGAGACTCCTTCCTTTCGACATCAATGACATCGATCCGGCTATGATAAAAATTGCTAGGCTAGAGAAGGTGCTCAAGAAATCTCAAGGTTTCAATTCCATCCAGGAGATTGAAGATGGTTATACCGAGGCCTCTGTAAGATTGCCAAAAAAGTTCAAAATGCCTCACATCGATAGATTTGATAATAACGGAGATCATATTGTTCATGTTCGTCTATTCTCAAATGTTCTGAGACCAATGGGCCTAACTCGTACTTAGAAACTGTCAGTGTTTGGAAGAACTCTATCAGACGTGGTAGCTATCTGATATGCCAAATTGGAGGATTCGACTAAACGAAATTTGGAAGAACTGTCTGAGAGGTTTGTTAATCAATACTCATACAATACTCAAATAGTAGTAACAATCAGCAAGCTAGAAGCGACCACTCAAAATCCCAAGGAACCTTTCATTGATTTTGTTGCAAGATTGAGGGCAAAGGCAGTCAGGATGATGAATAGGCCCTCGGAAAGGGAACAAGTCTAATTGGTAGTTCAGAATCTCGAGCCTGATATGTTACAAAGAATGATAGTAGCACCACTGTCCACATTTGCTGCCTTGCATGAATTGGGGTTCAAATTAAAAGTGCATTTAAGAAAGGCATCATTCAGAGAACCAATGAACCAACAAAAAGGTTATTTACCAAGAGTACCAATGCTAGCAATCGCACTATTCCTCGGCCTGTCGAGATCAGCACCATCGCCACAATGGCCAAGATGGCCGATCCCTTCGCAAGTGAAACCTCACAACCCACTAGTTCAAACCGAAACCAATATAGAACCTTTACCCCCTTCATATGAGCCCAGTCCGTGCTCTTAAACTCCTGATGGAAAAGGGGCACCTCAAGCCCTCTTGACCCTCGACCTCTCCCTAACCCACTCCCAGCTAAACACGACCCCACACAATACTCCATTTTCCACCAACAGCACGGTCACCCTACTGATCGTTGCTATCACCTTCGTCATGAGATATAGGATCTCATCGACAATAAAATAATAGCCCCATCCTCCAAACCCAATGTGACCTCTAACCCACTCCCTATCCACAACCAAGTCCCCCCACCCAGAAATATCAACCTTATCTATACATTACCGCCTACCTTTAGCCCCAGCGCATATATCACCCTATCCCATCTGCCTAAGCTTGAGGTGGTTATTCCAGAAAGCACAAATATGTGCATGATGGATGTAACACCCAAAATCCAATCAAGGCCTATGGTGGCGGAAGCAAAAGAGAAGAAGAGTTCACCAGGGAAAGGGTTGTCTGATACCTAAGTTGTGGAGAAGGGACCCTCGCTCGCAGAAGAGCATGATCTAGCCGGTATATTGTGGTTACTGATCAGCCAAAGCATGCGATCATCCAAAGCATGCGATCATACTGCTAGACTCTCTCAGTATCAACGCCATTGGGAAAAATCAACCTTATCTATACATTACCACCCACCTTTAATCCCAGTGCATATATTACCTCATTCCATTTGCCTAAGCCTGAGGTGGTTATTTCAGAAAACACGAATATGTGCATGATGGATGTAACACCCAAAACCCAATCAAGGCTTGTGGTGACGGAAGCAGAAGAGAAGAAGACTTCACTAGGTGAAGGGTTGTCTGACACCCAAGTTGTGGAGGAGGGACCCTCGCTCGCAGAAGAGCATGACCCAGTCGGTATATTGTGGTTGCTGATCAGCCAAAGCACGCAATCATACTGCCAGAATCCCTTAGTATCAACACCATTAGGAAAAATGAACCTGGGCAAAATCTAAATGACTGGCCTGAACAAGGTCTTGATCATTTGGCAGAAATAGAGGAAGACTTAGAGAACCTCTACTTCTTCGAAGAGGAGGATGTGGGTAGCTTTCAGATCGGGTGGTGGGACCCAAGCTAGCCTGAATCCAGCCACGGTTGGTTGAGTAGCGAAGAGGAATCCGATACAGAAGAGCAGATAAAGAAGAATCCGAAAGGAGAGGAAGTTAGTGAGAATAACAAGGCTGATGCCATGCCTATGACTAAGAAGGAGTGAACATTGAAACAGTTCCAATGAGAGAGGATAGAGGAAATACAGAGAAAGATAGTTCGGGAGCAAAAAAAGGGAAGAGAAAAGAAGAGGTCGAGTCAAAAGCGGATGATGTCCATACCGCGAAAAAAACCTGAATGGGACTCTGGTGATAGGAAAAGGATGCCAAAAAAACTCAAGCAGTATTGAGATGTAGAGATTGAATCAGCTGTAGAAGATGAGTGATGTGCCGACAGAGGGCATGGTGTAAACATGATCCGAGTGGAGCCCGATAATGGCCCAACAATGACTGTAGGGGAATGGTTGGAGGACAATGATTTGAGCCTTGCATACACTGATGAGGGGTGGAAAGCCGGTACCCCTGACAATACATGGTATGCAAATGAGATTAACCACATGACCAGAAGTGGTCGTTATTTCAAACCCCAGCCCTAGATCAAGTAGAACCCTCTGGAAGAGAGGCTAAGAAGTTGAAGGAAAAAGACATAGAAGAAGACCTGGTCAAGATCCAGGCAGATATATTGATTTGGGGGCTGTAGGCGTTGCTAAAGGCATTGAACAAGACTAAGCTGCCTATCAACACCACCACTGACCAACTGGTATCCTTGGTTACATCTGGGGATGTTATTCTAGTGTTGTCTTTTACAGACAAAGAGTTGCTGCCTGAAGGTGCCAACCACAACAAACCCCTGTATGTGACTTTGGAGAGCCGAAAGAAGTGGATCCTAGTGGTGCTGGTGGACACCAGCTCGGCAATTAACGTATTTCCAGCAAGAACTGCTTACGCCACAGACTTGAAGCCGGCTGACTTCACGCCTACAACCCAAGTTGTTCGAGCCTATGACAATACCAGTCGTGATGTCATGGGGACCTTCAAGAGCCAAATACTTATTGGCCCGTCTGAGCATGAGGTAGAATTCCATGTGATGGACGTGCCATCAGCCTTCAATCTACTCTTGGAAAGGCCTTGGTTGCACTAGATGAGGCCAGTTTCATCAACGGTTCACCAATTGGTGAAATATCCATTCAAGGGTGAGATTAATACTGTTTATGGCAATTCTTAGATCCACCCTTATTAGAAATACTCCATGGGGAAGAGGATGCGTTCCTCTCCGGCTTCTCCTTGGCAGAGGCCTAGCTAGTATAGTCTATCATGGTAGAAGATGCCGAGAACTATGTGAGTGTCCAACCTATCTATATGATGAATAAGCAAGGGCACATTCCCATATCAGGATTGGGTAGAAGCAGAAGGCAAGGAAATACTGTTGCTAGAGAAATAAGCCACAACCCCCATGCTTTCGGGCTGGGATACAAGCCAACCACAGAAGACTGGAAGAGAAAGTGGAACGAATTGAGGTAGCTAGTTAAAGCAAAAAGGCCAAGAGGCAATATGAACTGGTCCACAAGCCAATCAAGGGGACTTTGAAAGGACGCTTTGTTCGCCAAGGGAAAGATTTCCCTTTCTGTGGATTTTCGAAACCATGGATCGAACAGGAAACCAAGATGAGATACCCGAGATTTGAGATTTTCTTTGATCACTGGTTGTCAGACAATGAATAAGAGGAGGAGCAAATTAACCCGAGTGTCAATACAGGGCAAGACAGAAACGTTAACTTAGGCAGTGATGAAGATGAGCTATTAGGGATGGCACTAGCTGACCTATTGATGAACTCCAATGCCGGGGCTAAGTCTGTTAACTTGGGGGATAGTGTTACTATCTCTATGATCGGGATCAACCAATGACAGATTACTCCGGTCTCATTGTGGACACAACTGAGGATCCACGCCTGGTTTAGCAATTCGAGAAAGGCACCATTGACAGTTCTGAACCGGATGATGAGCCTGAATCTGATTCCACCGAGTATATTATGTCAGGATTAGATTCGGGTCCTTTTAAGGAGTCTGAGTTCGGCACGTCTGAGTGTGGTAGCTCGAGTGCCAAGGTCCTATCTAGGTCCTCTGTTGCATTTTCTTTTGAGTTAGTTGTAACCGAGGAGTCAGAACTTTTGAATGAAAATGTTGCAGATTCTGTTTACTTTTCTGTGCCGTTAATTTATTGCATTGACCGAGATTTTCAAAATTTTAATGAAAATGAAGAGGAAGAAATTCCTTGGGCTTTGAAAAACTTGATTGATCGAGAGGAGGAAAGGCGTGCTAAGCCCTGCATAGATGAGATCATTGCAATTAGCATGGGTACTAAGAAGGATCCCCACTTAGTCTAGATTGGGTCCACGTTGTCTTCGGAGGAACCCGAGTGTTTAATCGCTTTATTAAAAGATTTCAAAGAAGTTTTCGTGTGATTCTATGAAGACACGCCTGGGATCGATCTTGAAATTGTACAGCACTGGATCCCTCTTGACCCTGAGGCCGGACCTGTCAAGCAGAAACTCCTCAGAATCCGTCCAGATTGGGCACTGAAGATTAAAGAAGAGGTCACCAAGCAGGTCGATGCAAGGTTTTTACTGGTATCTGAATATCCAAATTGGTTGGCCAATATTGTTTCGATTCTGAAAAAGGATGGCAGAATCAGAATCTGTGTCGACTTCCGAGATTTGAATAGAGTTAGTCTGAAAGATGACTTTCCACTGCCGCACATCGATGAACTGGTAGACTTCACTGCGGCCATGCGTTGCTATCGTTCATGGATGGGTTTTTTGGGTATGATCAAATTTTGATGGCACCTAAGGACAGAGAGAAGACTGCATTCACACGTCATGGGGTACCTACTGCTATAGAGTTATGCCTTTTGGGTTAAAGAATGCTAGAGCTACATATCAAAAAGTTGCAACCACAATTCTGCATGATATGATCCATAAGGAAGTAGAGGTGTATGTGGACGACATGATTGTAAAATCTAAAGAGTGAGAACACCACTACACCGCGTTAGAAAAATTCTTTAAACAAATCAAGGAGTACAGACTGAGATTGAACGCACAAAAATGCACCTTTGGGGTGACTACAGGGAAAATGCTGAGATTTCTGATCACGCAGAGGGGAATTGAAGTAGATCCATCCAAGATCAAGGCCATCTTAGAAATGCCACCACTAAGGACTGAAAAGGAGGTACGTGGTTTTCTAGGCAAAGTGCAATTCATAAGAGAGTTTATCTCAAAATCAACCTTGACTTGTGAACCACTGTTTGGTCTCCTAAAAAAATGGAAGAAGTTTCGATGGGATGATCGATGTCAGTTCGCCTTCGAACAGGTCAAGTAGTACCTTTAGAATCCACTTGTATTGTCGCCGCCATAACTGGGAAAACCACTGATCATGTATCTGTCGATAACAGATTCAACCATGGGGTGCATGCTAGCGCAAGAATCCGAGACAAAGGTGGAAAAGGCCATTTATTATCTAAGCAAGAAGATATTGGATTATGAGATCCGCTACACTCCTCTGGAGAAAGCTTGCTTAGCTTTGGTTTGGACAACTAGGAAGTTAAGACACTACTTGTTAGCTCACTTCGTAATTTGAGAAACCAGCGCTTACAGTTAGGCTAGCTCGTTGGTTGCTTCTTCTCTCTGAGTTTGACCTTAATTATGTCACGTGCAAATCAGTTAGATGGAGAGCTTAGCAGAATTTCTAGCAGACCACCCAGTGGAAGGAGATGAAGCGGCAAAATATCTATTCCCAGTTGAAGACATTCTGCAGGTGGAAGAGGAAACATGGACAATGTATTTTGATAAAGCAGCTAATCAATATGATTATGGGATAGGTGTGTTGCTTATAGCACCCGATGATTCCCATATACCCCTGGCTTTGAAACTCCGTTTCAGAGTGTCTAACAATGAAGCGGAATACGAGGCGTGTATTGTTGGATTAGAAGCTGCCCTAGAACTAGGGGTAATAAGGTTGGACGTCATTGGAGACTTGAACTTGGTTGTTTCTCAAGCCAACGGGGATTCGAGGGTCAAAGAAGAGAAAATGAAGTTTATCATCAGACCCTGGACATTCTGATTCCAAGGTTTGAAAAACTGACATTTACACATCTGCTAAGAGAGAACAACCGGTTTGCTGATGCGCTGGCAACTCTATCCTCCATGGTAGACATACCGCTCGGAGTTAAGATGCGTCCAATCATCATTGAACAGAAGTGTACGCCTGCTTATGAGATGATAGCCGTAATAGATGAGGTTCAAGACAAAAAACCCCTAGTATTACGACATTTGGAATTTTTTGGAGAAGGATATGTATCCACTAGAGGCCAATGCCAAGGATAAACAGGAAATACGGCGTTTGGCCATCCAATTCATCATCTGCGGGAATAAGTTGTACAAAAAGGGCCATATGGGAATGCACAAGCTCTGTGTCGAAGAAGAGGAGTTGAAGTGTCTCATGGAGGCCATTCATGGGGAAGAGTGTAGAGCACACTAGAATGGTGTGATGCTGGCTAAGAAGATCCTTAGGCAAGGCTACTATTGGTCAACCATGGAAGAGGATTGTATCAACTTTGTTTGGCAATGCCACAAATGTCAAATTCACGGTAATCGCATGAGCATCCCGCCATCAAAGCTTTATAATATGACTTCACCGTGGCCTTTCTCAGTTTGGGAAATTGACGTTATTAGGGCAGTCTCGCCAAAGAGCTCGAATGGATATGAATTCATTTTGGTAGCGATCGACTATTTTACCAAGTAGGTGGAATCACAGTCTTACTCAATGTTGAAGGTGTCACATGTGGCTAAGTTTATCAAGAACAACATCATCTGCAGGTATGGGTTACCAAATAAGATCATCTCGAACAATGGATCGCATTTCAAGAAATAGGTGGTAGGTCTGCTTAAGAAATACAGCATGGCTTTTCACAAGTCATTAACATGCAGACCGCAGACCAGCGGAGCTGTTGAGGCTGCTAACAAGAATGTCAAGAACATCCTTCGAAAGATGGTGGAAACTTACAAGAACTGGCTAGATAAACTGCCATTTGCACTCTGGGGATATAGAACGTCAATTCGAACATCCACAGGGGCAACCCCCTACTTTCTAGTATATGGGATGGAGGTTGTTTTGCCAATTGAGATTGAAGTACCGTTGCTGAGAATCATGGCTGAGTGTCAAATAACAGAGGCGGATTGGCAGCAAAATAGGTTCAAAAAATTGATGTTGTTTGACGAGAGAAGGCTGAAGGCATTGTACCATGTCCAAGGATATTAGCGCAGAATTGCTAGGGCCTTCAACAAGAAAGTCAAATCCAGAAACCTTGAAGAAGGGGATGGTGCTCAAAGACAACTGAGCTCTCATTCATGACCCTAGAGGTAAGTTCAGACTCAATTGGACTAGTCCTTACATCATCAAGACTATCTGGTCAGGAAGAGCGATTATCCTTATGGATTTGGATGGTTTACAGTTCTCGCAACCGATCAACATGGACAAATTAAAGAAAAACTATCCTTGAGAGGCTCGCTAGGCCAAAAACCCGAAAGGGTGACCTAGGCAAAAGTTAGAGCATGAAAAATTAGAAATAAAGAAAAATAGAGCTTGCAAGGTGTAGACAGGCCCGCGGGGGGACCTCGCTACAGCTCGGACTCGATTTGTGTCACGGTTCGTGATCTGAACCAAAGAGTCTAAATCCGGCAAATCGTTTTGAGAAAACAGATTTTTGAAAGAAGTGCCAAACATGGACTGCTTTGCCAGATACAGAGTCGCCACCTAAATATTTTATTTTGGAAATTTAGGAAACCCTGACTCGTTGCCTAAGGCCACGTGTCCGTCATCACCAAAGTTGCCTCGGCTCGGGAACTTGGGTACGATTGGGGAAGGTCACTTCGTGAGCACCCCCACTCGCCCGATCAAAGATCGGCCTCTACTAACCATGATATCTAGTTTTGAAAACATTATCCCTATTCCGGTTATTAGCCTAAATTTACTATGTGATGCGCGCAGCATACAAGTATAGACCGGGTCGCCTGAATTGGAACAAAACATTTCATGTTTGTTTGTTTGAAAATGGTTTGATGGTGCTACCCACAGGTAGGCTAAGACGTAGATTTGCCACCCTCGGGTGGGCTTAGAAAACATGGTTTTGCCACTATCTAGTGGGCTTAAAACAAACATTTGATGGATTGTTTCAATCCAAATAACCCAACCTTCACCCACAGGCATTCAAGCAGTTATATCACATAAGCACATAGCCTCATGGTAAGCATGCTATTCATGGCAACACTCACACACATGCAAGGATGCTAAAGCATAAAAACTCACCGAGTACTCCAAGCCAAAACAGAAACTGATTAGAAATCATGCATGATCCTAATTATACAGAATGCCTAATGCAACACATGCAATAATGCAACTATAGCAGGCTCGGCTATTCTAAATATGGCATATGAGATGCAACAGCTAACAAGTACTCAACTTGAAATTGAAATACAAATGCAGTTAGTATGATGCGCCGAGCCCGGTGCATGCAAAACAGATGAATGAATGCAAACATGCTATCATACTGTATGCTAATTGAAACATGCCCTAATCTAACCATCATAAGCTGGTAAATAAAAGGGAAGAAAGACCTGGGGTTGGAAGACATACATCACACTCACGCACGCTTATTACAACATCGCCCTCGCGCAGAGGGTCTGAATAAATAGTACAGTCCAAATATGTACGAATCCCTAATTAACTTACAAATTAACTAAGAAAAATAATAAACTGGCATGCAAACCAGGGACTGTCTTGACTCTTCTCCAGATGATGAATGATGCATGTCCGGGTTGCCTTTGCGCGGAAATCCATGACGATGCCCCGATTAGCCTCTGTTTTGCAATGGTTTTTTGGAAAGCGCGCCAAGCCTCGGAAGACTGCTGATTCTTGATTTGCTACAACAGAGAGCAGGAAGGGGGCATGGCAATGTATTTTCACAAATGTATGCATGCCTCGATCCTCGTGCCACCAATCACGCATATCGATGCATAATGGCCGAGGAATCGAATTGCACAACTCAATATAGAATGAATGCGCATGAAAACTCGACTAAAACCTAACTCCATCATGGATAATCCGAGTGTCGGTGACTGGGAATTGAGACACGTTCCGCCACTTGAAGTACGAAACGTCCCTCGTTTCCCGTGCTCGGGCTAAACCCTATCCCGAACACAATGCAATATGCATGACATGCATGAAATGCAACTAAGATACATCCTAACATGCAACATGCTATGAAATGGCATACACGATGCACGAGGTAACATGGCATACACGATGCACTAACATACAATCCTAGCATACACAACGCTATGGAATGAAATGGCATACACAATGCGATATGGACTTACACTAACACAAGTGGACCTCAGCCACACTCACATAAGAGGCCATTAGGTGAAAATGAGACACTCGAAATGCGTGCACACGTGCACGCAAATCGAGGACCGACCCTAAGGCACAAATGCCACTCTAACATGACATGGCAAAGCATGGAATATGGCATACTATCATGCAAATTTCAGAGGCAAAATGAGATGCAAAACAGCCCCGAAACATGACAAAATGGTACCCGATGCATGGAACGAGTCCCGAAATATGAAATTTGGCGCATGAAATGGCCTATAGCTATGCACTACATGCATAATTTGAACATGAAGTGTAAAGACAGAAGCAAGGCAGCCCCAAAACAAGCATGTTAACAGTTCAAAGCAAGGCCAAACAGTGAGCACGAATGGGGCTAAGCTAGCATACAAAAATGGCCCCGAAAGCAAGATATTGAAGCAACTCACAGATGCTGGCCCCGAACAGAGAAGGGGCCTTCTACACTATTGAAGAGGGGCCAAAACTATGATGTTTTAGAGTTTATGACAAACCCCAAAAACAGATACAAGTATGCTCAAAATGCTATGCAAAATAAGGGCCAAAATGGAGATAAAGAAGCAACTGAGACATTATGGTTCCAAACAGGTAAGGGCCCTTCAACAATGTTGAATAGGGGCCCAAAATATGACTTTTTACAGTTAATGGTCGAGCCCAAAACAGTGTACAACTATACTCAAAATGCAATGCAAGATATGGCCTAAAAGAGAGGCTATAACACAAAGTATACAAATGATGCTCCAAACAGCAATAGACCCTTAATGAAACATGTAGAGGGGGTCAAAAAAAGGCCATTTTCAGTTCGGACCAAGGTCCAAAAACAGAAGCTCAACAGGCTAATAAATCATGCAAAAATGGGGCTAAAATATGGATATCAAAGCAAGTAGCACATGGAGGACTCAAACAGTGATGAGCCCTTCTAAAATGTTGAAAAAGGGCTCAAAATAAGCCTATTTACAGTTGACAACATGCTTCAAAACAGATTACAAATAAGCCTAAAATACTACGCAAGAAATAGGCATACAAGAGGGATAATGAAGCAAGTGCAAAACGGGGGCCTCAAACAGTGAGAGGCCCTTCATGAAACATGAAATAGAGCTCAAAAAAACACTACTTTTAGTTATGGCTGGAGCTCAAATGTACAAGCAAGGAGGGCTAAGAAATAGTACAAAATAAGCTCAAAAAATGGGGAAATGGTGCTCACCCTTGTAGACCAATCCCTTGCTGCCTCTTGGACCAAGAAAAGCTGCCTTTAGCCTCTGAGAAGACCCTCGTAGCTGCTGTAATGGAGAGTGGTGTGGTGCTAGGTGATGGTGTGAAAAAAGGGTGTGAGACTTGAGAAATTGAGTGTTTGGAAGAGAGGAAAAAGGAGGGGTGTAATGCAAGCTTAAGGCAAATTTTCCAAAACCAAAACCAGACCTGGGGTGCTGGTTATATAGGCCAAAGAGGGGGAGAAAGAGGGGGAAAAAAAGGGAGGGAAATCACTTCAAGTTTCCCTCCAAAAGTTGCCCCCCTGGATACAGAATCTGGGGAGAAACAAAGTGTATTTCTGTGATGTGCCAGGTGTAAGGATGCTGGCCGGCCAGGTATTGGGCTTGAAGGTGGCCGGCCGGCTCTCCCCATGGCCGGCCGGCTCTCCCCATGGCCGGCCGGCCAAGGGTCAAAAGGGCCAAGTGTGATTAGTGGCCGGCCACCACAGATTGGTGGCCTCCCATGTGTTCTCAACACAACCCTGTGGTCAAAATAATGCAACAGTAAAAAAACAGAGAGAGAATAACCCATTTTTCAAGGGGGTTCAAAAGGTTCAAAGGGAATTACTGGCCGGCCACCAAATATTGGTGGCCTCCCAGATGTGTACATCACACAAATATGGGGGTAGGGTTGAAGAAAATGGCCCAAGGGTGGTCAACATTGGCTTTGAAGTGAGAGAAAACGGGCGACGGAGGGCGATGAAGGAATATAACTGGTTGCTGAAACAATTACTGGCCTCCCACCCTTCTATGTCCTTCCTGGTGATGAAACAGAGGTCCCTGCCAAAAATGAACGAAAACCGATGCAGAATGAAGGTTCGGGGGCCGAAACGCGCAGTCCGAGGCCCCAAAAACCGACTGTTAAGCACTGAGAGTGGTATTCAACCACGAAGCTGGTCTCTCGGACCTCAGTGTCCCTTAAAAGGGAGGAAATAAGATGCATGCCAAAAACCGGGGCAAACGGAGGTGGTTAGGTGGTCCCGAACCGAGGCACTCGGCCTAACGGCTCCGAAAATCGGGAACCGGGCTCCGAAATGGGCAAAATGGCCTACGACCACGAAATGTAGCCCATGGCCACTGAGAGATGGTCTACAAGACCTCTCCCTCCCTTTGGGAAGAGAAACAGAGAAAACCGAGCCTAGTTCGCAAACCGAGGCAAGGCGGAGAAAGGCCCGAAAGTCCGGAGGCAAGGCAAGGCTCACGGCCAAGACTCTGAAACCTCTGGATGAGCACAATATGCAACATCACCAAGCGCTCAATCGGTGACGTCTGAGTCTTAAGGTCGGTCAAAAATGGGGTGTCTACAGTTGCCCCTCTTTGACAGAACTCGAAAGTCATAAGTGACGGAAGTGAATGTCAAAGCCCAGAGACGACCCATTTTTGACAAGGCCGAAGACTTAGACAAACAGGCGAGATAAACAAAGGTGTGCCCGCAGGCGTGCCCGCAGGCAAAGGGGCAAAATGCAAAATGATATGCACAAGGCCAAATGTAACTTGATGTTCGTGCAAGTGCAGTAAGCTGTAATGAAGCAAATATTCGCAAACAGATGCAACAGTTTTAAGCAAGAATGCAAAGCAACAACTACATTTCATGTAGTTAGGAATGCGGAGAATTTATTCAATTCTCGTCACGTCTCACACGGAGAAAATACAATACCTGCACGGTTCGTCTGGTCACACCAGCTTCAAACGAACCGTACATACAATATCGTGCCTGCAAAAGGAGAGAAACTCAACAAGCACAACATACTAACAACATATGTTCAATGTGATATCGAAAGTTCGACAAGCGCGGTGTCGGTGGGTGAGTGCATCGCAATGCGAGAAGGAGGTGTTGTGACAACGCGAGCTTAAACACAGAGGCATGGTAATATCAAAGAGATAACAATGCAAGTATGTTCCTGAGAATGCAAGTTAGATGCACAATAATGCAAAACAACCGCAAATCAGGATGCGTGTTCGTTACAAAACGGCGAGCAAGGAAATGCGCGTTTTCGCGAGGACGATTCGATCGCGGCCTCCGATTCACCTCCCGGAGAGGTTACAACATGTTCAAAAAGGATACACCTTGATTTTGATGAGTAATGATGAGACACATGTCAGAAGTTTGAAGCTGAAGTCCCGGCGGAGCGATTTCGTGACAGAACGTGCACTTCTCTTGTACTTTTTCAGGTCTCGGGGGCTCCAATTTTCCCCAAAATTTGCAGAGAGCTTGGGACTCACCTAGGGATCACCACCGGCCAGTTTTCTTTCCCAGGGGAGGCCACCGGCCACTTTTCAAAAAGGAGATGGCCGGCCAGCCTGAAAAAGTGGCCGGCCGGTCACTTGTCCAAAACAGTGGGCATTTTTGTCTTTTCACCTCCTTTTCTTTAAAACCATTCGGCCAAACATTTTGAGCTCACAACTTCAGCTCCAAAATCACCTCCTCTAGCCTCCCAAACCATTTTCCTCCTAAGATCTGAGCTCTATACGCGTTTTTCAACGCCCCACGCAAGTTGTTTTCGCGAAAACTTTCAGTTTTAAGCACTTTGAACCGATTAAATTTTGATTTCAGTGCTTCTTTTCTCATTTTCGCCACTTGAGGTGAGTTTATCTCAACATTTGGAAGATTTTCTCGGGAGTTGACTTTTGTTGACTTTTTCATTTCCCAGGAGTTGACTTTTGTTGACTTTTTCCAATTTTTGCTCATTTTTGCTCATTTTTGCAGATTTTCTGAAATGGCCGGTCATTTTCCTCACGGTGGAGGTCCTGCGGATGCCGGAGGTGATCTTGATATTTTGGCTCTACCCCCGAGGGTTCGACCCTTCATACCCGAGAGGTATGCCCCACCAGCACACATTCTTCCGCGAGCTGTTTTCCATCACTTCACTGACTTTGATGAGCGGGCGCCCGGGGATCTCCTTCTGCGGGAGCCAGAGTATCACCTCTCCCATGAGGCACGAGAGGTATTTACTTCTTTTTCACCCTTTCTGCAATATATATGAATTTTTTGTGCATTCTGAACACACGGTTCAGTTATCTGAATTGCTGAACACTCAGCCCATAAATTGATTGTGAACACACGGCACACACTGATTGAGATTTGAACACACGGCCCAAGTACTGATTTTTTGAGCACACAACCCGAACTAGAGGTGAA
>JAPPVO010001373.1:0-81085 GCA_030407325.1 Camellia japonica | reverse complement strand
TTTCATAGTTGTATTCAATTATAAAAGGTTAGAGATTCTCATTTGCCTTGGAGAGCAACGTCTTTTATGTTATCCCAGTTTGATGGATGTATAAATTCTCTCTCTCTCTCTCTCACACACACCCCCACACCCACCCACATACACAAACACACAAACCAGGGCATGCATTTGTCATGTATTATGGTTTTCGCAAGTTTGCAACTAACTACTGCAGCTTGTTGGGTTGTGCACTGCTATCTGTTACATTGCGATTTCAGGTTGGATAAAGAGCTGTGTTTGCGTAGACTCTGGGTGTTTCTATGACTTTCAGCTTCCAAAGCACTGGTCCTTTCCCACCCCACATTTAGTTGCGCCCAGAGGTTGGGAAGGAAGAAAGCTGAATAATCAGTTGAAGGTGAAGTTTTGGGAGTAAATTTGCTATTGCAGTGTCTACCTCTCTGGGAATTGCTACAATTTTGTAACTGAGACGTCAAATACCCAGCGTGATAGATTTTTCGATTTCTCATTTGATGTTGTAGTGAATTTGTCTTTGAGCTATGAAACGTGATTTGGTTGATCTCACGGTAAATGTAAGTCAAAATCTGTAAGATTATGAGAATCAAATTTGTTTCCTTGGCATGTCAAATCGCATTGACTGTTTAAGGATAATTTTTTTGACATAATTTAGCATATGATCCTGCTCAAACTGGATATGAGAAAGGCCCCATTAAAGTGGTTCCACTGAGATAAAAATGATTGTTTTGCTTAACACAGATTATTTGTCTTTGCCATTCATTCTAATGATATAGATTTACCATTTGACCCGAAATATTAATGTGATTTTTCCCCCTGCTTATTGATTTAAAAAAAAAAAAAATGAAGTCTTTTTGTCTAGCCCTTAGGGTACACCTGTTAAGAAGTTTCAAAAAAATTGTAAAATGTATAAAAATTAAGTGCATTAAAGATTGTATATTAAAATTACAAATTATATTTGCATCAGAGAATGAATCTAAGAGAGTAAATAGAAAATAAAAAGGCATAAATCAAAGAAATTCAAGACCAAAAAAAAAAAAAAAACACTGGAGAAACTGAATTACAAAGTAGTGTCAACCAAAAGAAAAATAATAAATACCAAGCCCCTACGGTTTGCTAGCACATTTTTGGCTACGTTATGAAACCCCAAAAATCAAATATATCATGATTTTGAGGTATATCTCCAATAAGAGAACTAAAGGGAAAAAAGAAAAAAAGAAAAAAACAAAATAAATAACAAAACCCACTAGCAAAGAGGTGGGAAGAAAAGAAAAGAAAAGGAAACAGGGTTTCATAATTTAACAATGATACAGCATGTGGATTGAAATTGGATTAAATAATAATTATTCTTTTTATCTCCATTTAATTAGTTAAGCACTCCTAGCATAGTGTAGCACCATGACATGATCTGTAGTTGAAGAAGAAGAGTCTGCAAGCAAAGTCACAGCATCCCTTGGACTCCTCCATATGCTATCTCTTACATGTTGCAATGTCAAGAATGGTAGAAGCTCTTGCCCTCTACATGTTATCTCTATCTGCTGCCATCAATTTCAGAAATTTTATTTGGTTGTTACAATTTACATAATTAAGAAAAAAAAGTATATCCCTACGATTTTTGTAATAATTAAAAACAACTAATAACGTTTATGTCTGGTATATCATTACATTAATAAAATTGATGCATTTACACAATATGTGATAAAAATTGAAGGGCTAGTAAAGAGATTTTAAAAAACTCAAGAGTCATGACTCGACTTGACCTATACATAACTTAGTCCTTATTTATATAAAAACAACTAGTAACATTTATTTATTTTCTTTACAACTGGTATTTTTTTATTTTTTATTTTTTATTTTTAACAATCATAAGAATAAGGAAATGAAAAGTTGCATTACACATTAAGGCAAACTCGAACTCAAACATTACAACCGATATAAGCACCTTATTGCTTTACTTTTTACTAATTGATGTTTAAAAAAATAATAATTCTCATTATAAAAAGACACTTTGGTCATGTTTGATTCACAAGATTAATAGTGAAATATTAATAATCTTATTCAATTAATGTGGTATTCACTATCCAATTAGATTAATATCCATTGAATTAATAATCCCACCCTTACCCCATTACTAATAATCCTACAAATTTATTAGATTAATTATCCATTTGATTAATAATCCTAAACTAAAATATTAAAACAAACATAGAATAATTGAATCCACGAATTAATAATCCCAATTACATAATCTAATTCACCAAATCAAACATGCCCTTTATTCAATCTAATTCACCAAATCAAACATGTCCTTTATTCACAACATCAATCTTGGTCTTATGTACACACTTGAATGACCCATTAAAGTTCATCACTGCAGATGTTATATATATATATATATATATATATATATATAGAGAGAGAGAGAGAGAGAGAGGGGGGGAGGACAAGGTAGTGGCTATCACACTTAGAAGTCAATTATCTGGACAAAGAGGCAAAAAGAAGGGGTTAAGAAGTTAAAAATCAAAATGATAGAAGTCATAGAACATGTTGATAAAAATATCTTGCGCAACTACAGAACCCAAATGATCATACAGATCATTTTAAAATGTTTAAATATAATTATGTATGGAGGTATCACTAAGATAAGGAGGATTTTGAAGTTTCATTAGAATACTGGTCGATCAGACAAACGACCTGGCGGATATCCGGCCGGTCGACCGGCCAGTGTAAATATATATATTGAGAGGGTGATTTTATTATATGGCTTTGGGCCGTGGTAGTGGCCGGACAGAGATTGGTCCGAGCTGGGCTAGGCGTTCCAGGGGAAGTTTGCTCGGTTGAAGTCCAGTCCCGCTTCGGCCGAGATGATTCTGTGCCTGACCGGTTCACATTGTTCGCTCGTTTAGGTCGGCTAAGATCCTCCACAGACCGGCCCAACCGACTAGGAGCTCGATTATAATGGTGGGCTACTGAGCTCAGTCATAATGGAGCTCGGCCGGGAGCACTGTACGTCTTGTAAAGTAATATGATAGTAGGGGCCCAGGGTAGCGCCGCCGGGCTGTCCGTTCGCGCCAACGCCATTCGGCGGTTTGGTTAGGTGATGTTTTGCTGAATTTGCGCTGACACATGGAAGAGCAAACCCACGTGTTAAAAGGCAAATGGATGCAGACGAACGCACAGAAGGTATATAAGCATGACTGCACCCCTCATACCAGGGATGAAACATCTTTTGGCGAGAGAAACACTAACACATTGTCTTCTCTCTCTTCTCTCTCTCTGAGTGTGTGCTGACTTGACTGTCGGAGGGGTTTTCCGGCAATCCACCGCTAGGTAGCTCACTTTCGTTATGTTCACAATCGAATGGAGAAAGGCGCAGCTTGGACGCGAGGAGTACGGGTGGTAACGGATATTTGCTCCTCGTACAATTGGTGCTGTCTGTGGAAATTCTACAATTCCACTCTGGCTTACCCGTAGTCCAACGGCCAAGCTGAAGCATCGAACAAGACCATTCTAGATGGGTTGAAGAAGAGGCTTGAGAAGGCCAAAGGAAAATGGGCCGAGGAACTCCCTAGTGTCTTCTGGGCATATCAGACGACCCCGAGACGCTCAACCGAAGAGACCCCTTTTGCGCTGGCGTATGGCATAGAGGTTGTCATTCCATTGGAGATTGGCATGCCCGCGAAGGCAAGTTAGGGGCAAACTGGAAAGGGCCATACAGGGTAATCGGTCTGGCGGGCAAGGGGGCATACCACCTAGAGGATTTGGATGGCAAGAGCGTACCCCGGTCATGGAATGCGACCAACCTCAAGCTCTACTATTTTTAGTCTTTGTCTTTTAATTGTAATTTTTTGTAAAGGGCCAAGTTTTCCCCTGTCTTCCAATGTAATCCTATCAGTCAATATGTGAATCTATGATTGCAATATGTATTAGAAACGAATTATTTTGTGCAGCGTGTTGTAATTTATGGACAGTAGTGCACCAGGGGCAACTACCTTTACGGTTGAGATGATTTATCCGGCTAGAGGAGTTAATGATTTGTTCAACTCTAGCATTTTGACCGAGATGTTTTATCTCGACTAATTGAGTTGATGATTTGTTCAACTCCAGCGTTTGTACCAAGATGTTTTATCTCGGCTAATTGAGTTGATGATTTGTTCAACTCCAGCGTTTTGATCGAGATGTTTTATCTCAGCTAATTGAGTTGATGATTTGTTCAACTTCAGTATTTTTGCCGAGATGTTTTATCTCGGCTAATTGAGTTGATGATTTGTTCAACTCCAGCGTTTTGACCGAGATGTTTTATCTCGGCTAATGGAGTTGATGATTTGTTCAACTCCAGCGTTTTGACCGAGATGTTTTATCTCAGCTAATTGAGTTGATGATTTGTTTAACTCCAGCGTTTTTGCTGAGATGTTTTATCTCGGCTAATGGGGTTAATGGGTTGTTCAACTCCAACATTTTTGTCGAAGAAATGAAGAGTTCAGGATTTTGACCGAGATGCTCCTCTCGCTGGGTAGAAATAGTACGGTTGCAAAATTAATAACAGCAAAACATTGCAAGAGTAGAAGCAAAATGAGAACTTTTCATTGATTGAAAAATTTGGTCCATGTAGTGGGGCTTGTAGCCCGGTTACAAAAAGTCAAACATAAATCAAAAGAGACAAGCCTAAACTAAGCTAACGGGGAGAGATCGGCAAACTCATCCCCGGCTCCTTCTGTCGCGACCTCTAGGTCAACACCAACAGCCTTTTCCTTTTTGCCGACTCCTGCTGGCTACCTTCGCCCTCGGCTTCTTTTTCTGCCTCCTCTTGCAAAGCATTGAAGACTTCGTTGGCGTAGGGAATCGGGTAGATCGACAGGAAGGCAGGGGGGGAGAAGCAAACACCTCGGTCTTTGATCCTTGGCCGAGTTTTTCGCAAGCGGCCTTCTAACCGGACTTGAAATAAATGTCCTTGGTGGCTTCGACTTGCTTGGAGTAGTTGTCCTCAGGCTCCTGGAAATCGAGATTGTTGGCCTCGTCCACGGCGGCCTTCTTCGCTTCTTTTTCGGTTGCGAGTTGGGCTTTCAGCTCGTCCCTTTCTTGCTTGGCCTGGCCGAGCTGGCCAAGGAGTCTTGCGTTGTCAGCATTGGCCATTTCAAGCGAAGCCTTAGACCTCCCTAGCTCGGTTTCCAGATTCTTGACCTGATTGGTGGCATCGGTCACATTTTGCCGGAGTTTGTGAATTCGGTCCATCACGAGATGTTGTTTTTGGATGGCCTGTAAGAGAACGTGTTAGAGTTCAAATAAGAGTAACCGTGAAAACATTTGAACAAATTTGAATAAACGTGCGAAGTTCTTACCCGGGTCATAGATTTCACCGAGGACTTCACGAGCCGGGTGTCGGGCACGTGGTCGCTGTCGGTCACATCACTCGGCAAGAGTAATGCTTTTGTCAGGTCAAAAGCCAGGAGATGTTCTTTATCGCCTTTGACTAAGGCATTGGCCGAGATCTCCTTACCCTGGTGCTTTAATTGTGGTTGTTAATGGGGCGTTGGCTCAGATGCCTCCGCTGTTTGCTCAGTGCTGAGCTCTGCAACGAGCTTAGCTGTTGGATCAGCGGACCGAGGCCTTTTTCCAGCTCGGTGACTTTCTTTGTTGGTTTGCGCCGTAGTGGTCGATGCCAATGCGAGCACGGTCCCAGATGTTTGACCGGCATTAGAGGCGCGGGGTGGCATGCTCGGCAACTCGGTGGATGTAGCAGTGATGAGATTCTTGATATGGTTCCGTTTGGCCATTTC
This sequence comes from Camellia japonica, assembly GCA_030407325.1. NCBI lineage: Eukaryota > Viridiplantae > Streptophyta > Magnoliopsida > Ericales > Theaceae > Camellia > Camellia japonica. The sequence continues at coordinate 75,296 of JAPPVO010001373.1, read as the reverse complement.
CTCTTCCTCTGTTAGCTGGATTAGGGGCACGTCTGACAGTGTTGGATCAAGCGGTGGGGATGGGGCTCGCAAAAAGTCTGTGACTCTACTTTTGCGGGGAGTCGAGTATCGATTGCTTGGTATGTAACTGAGAAGGTCGTGGCAATCTCGGTGACGATACCGCAGCACGGTTCTGATGACAGCCTCGTCTGGATTGAAGTAATTTGCTTGCAAGGCTTCGATAGCTGCAACGAAAAAAGCAATTAGAACAAAATAGTAAAGGAAAGTAATTTGACTGGCCAGTGAGCACGGCTTACATGTCGAACCAAAGTTCTTGTTGATATACTAGCTGAGCACATCAGCGTCTCATAATTCCCAGATACCCAAAAGAAGTCATCATCGTGCAAATCTTTATCCGAGGTGCCGGTTATTAGTCTTTCCTTGCCCGGTCTAATCTTTAAATAATAGCTAAACCCGTCGGCTGTGTGCCCGAGGGTGTATTGGTGCAAAATCTCGGCCAATCCTAGGTTTAGGCCAAGCCGGTTGTTTAGCTCGGTTACCCCGTTTATTATTCTGAATGTATTTGTCGAAACTTGTGTTGGCGCTAGCCCGGTATGCCTCTGGAACTCACACATTAGAGGCTGAACCGGGAAACGTAAGCCTCCTTCGATTATAGATAGCACGGTGAAGGGGCATTGATATAATCTGCCCCATGGAGTGGTGTCCTCTACACCGAGCTCCAGTTGGACGTCTGCGAGGACGCCATATTCCTTCCGGAACACGGCTAAAACGCCCGACGTATCAACTAGGAAGCGGTAATGCCCCATGTGAGGCCGGCTGGTCTTAGCTCGGTTGTGTTGGTTTGGCAGAGTTTCGTGCGATGGCTGCTCGGCCTTTGAGAGCCCTAGTGTTGGTGTCTGGTCTCTGCAGTAAAAAAGCAAGTATAAGTGATAGTGCGATCGCATAAACGAGCTCGACTTTAGCCCGGACACTGGATGTGCAACATTACTCGATAGCTCGGTCGCTCAAGCGGACTAGATATTAGCCCGGTTGAGCGGCCTCACGTCTTTCAGCTCGGTTTCCGCCCAAGTTTCACAAACTTGCAACTTGCTCAGTTTTGGTATTTTTTGGGATCAAATGAAGACTTGGAGCCTGGTTTACTCCAGCTTCTCGCGTGTTCATCACAGATGATGATGAAAAGTCGAGGGAGAAGGGGCATATGTGGTTTTTGGGGGCTGCATCTTAAGTTGACTTCATTTGAAATCCTAAAACCTACTGTTACCATGCCCTAGACTCAACTATGACGATCACAGACCCATTTGTACAGTAAGAACATGAATAATAGAGGAAGAACGCATGAGAGTTGAAGACTTACAAGCTAGGGCTCGGATGATGGCTTGAAGCAATGGGACGGGGGCCCTCAGCAACGGCGATGGTATGGAATGTACTTGCGTGGATGCTCTGATCTCAATAGGATGAGTGGGAGCGAGAGCTCTCGATCGCAGGATGGTTTTGCAAGTGAAGACGAACGGAAGGAGAAAGGGAATGAGATGAGGGACGACAGTTATAAGAAAGGAAAAAGAAGCACCAAAATTTGAACGTGAAGAGGTGGCGGGGTTGGCTATTCGAGGCCAATGAATGGATGACACGTGTCTGTAATGACGGCAGCGTCAGTACTGAAGAGACAGGTTGGCAAGTCGAGGCACCGACCGAGCAAGTCAAAAAATCGAGCATGGGGATTAGCGCGGTTAATGTCTTGCGATGTAAGGCTGGGCGGAGGATAGATCCCGGTCGGAGCACGTAATCCCAGTTACGCTAGCGCGGACGGAATTAAGGGGCAATTGAGAGGGTGATTTTATAATATGGCTTTGGGCCGTAGTAGTGGCTGGACAGAGATTGGTCCGACCGTGTTTGGGCCGAGCTGGGCTAGGCATTCTAGGGGAAGTTTGCTCGGCTGAAGTCCAGGCCCGCTTCGGCCGAGAAGATTCTCTGCCTGACCGGTTCACATTGTTCGCTCGTTTAGGTCGGCGAGTAAGATCCTCTACAGACCGGGCCAACCGAGTAGGAGCTCGGTCATAATGGAGCTCGGCCGGGAGCACTGTACGTCTCGTAAAGTAATACAGTAGTAGGGGGCCGGGGTAGCGCCGCTGGGCTGTCCGTTCGCGCCAAAGCCATTCGGCGGTTTGGTTAGGTGATGTTTTGCTGAATTTGCGTGCTGACACATGGGGGAGCAGGCCCACGTGTCAAAAGGCGAATGGATGCAGACGAACGCGTAGAAGGTATATAAGTATGACTGCGCCCCCCATACCAGGGATGGAACATCTTCTGGTGAGAGAAACACTAACACATTGTCTTCTCTCTCTTTTCTCTCTTTGAGTGTGTGTTGACTTGACCGTCGGAGGGGTTTTTTGGAAACCCACTGCCGGGTAGCTCACTTTCGTTGTGTTCTCAGGTCGAACGGAGAAAGGCATAGCTTGGACGTGAGGAGTACGGATGGTAACGGATATTTACTCCGCGTACATATATATATATATATATATATATATTTTCCTTGAGGTGGTCGACTTAGCAGACAACTGGGCAGTTGATCGGCTAGTGTAATTTTTTTACAAATTTTTACCTTGAGGTGGTCATCTGAGAGGACATCCAGGGGACATTCGGTAACGGCAATGAACAATGATTTGATAAAATGTACATTTGTCCTCAATTTGATAAAAAAAAAAAGTAAAATTATCAATTTAATACTTATTTGATGTAACCGTTGAAACAGTAAAGAAAATGATCTTACATATCAAATAATAATTAAATAAAAAAAATATATACTCAGTAGTAACAACTAGCTAAAGAAGAAAAGCATAAATATTAGCATATTCATTTTAGTTGGACAACATTCAAAATAATATTGACAAGACTATTATTGATGTAGTGTTCTTAATTAGTGACATAACATAAAACAAAGACTAATAATTCAGAGTTCCCTTAGATATTACTCTTAAATTTACCTACAATCGGCAATGGACCATCACTAGACTAGGATGTTAAGAGTAAATTTAAAAATAATATTTCCTCCGTCTGAAAATATTAATATTTTATTTTATTTTTTATTATTCTAAAATATTAGTCATTTTTAACCAAAAAAAAACCTAAAATGACATGAATTTTTATTTTACTATTCTTTTAAATTCATTAATTATGATAATTGATATTCTAAAAAAAAGATAAAGAATAATTTTGTAAAGTTAATATTTTTGAAGTGTAATAAATATATTATAAAAAAATTAATTTTTTTAAAAAGGACTAATATTTTAAAACAGAAAGAGTATTTTAAAAATCTCAAATATATATTTTATAATTTTGTTTATCAAAAACACCACTTAAACTATCTATTACTCTCTCCGTCTCAATTTATTTGTCTATTATAAAAAATTCAACTTATTAAAAAGACATTTAATCATTACATTTTAATTTAAATTTTAAAATATTTTTCTCACCATTATCTTTCTTTTAAAATTTTAAAATGTGTTTATATTGATTTTAAAAGGGCAATTTTAAAATGTCAAAAATTTAATATTTCAAAATAAAAAATAGACAAATATTTAAGAGGGGCTAAAATGAAAAAGTAAATAAACAAAATGGGACGGAATATTTTTTCCAAACTAATGTGGAATCATTGTTGAAGTCATGCTTTGTCACAAGCTTACGTCTGCCCCATTCTCCTTCTATCATATTTATCTGTAACGTCAACTTTTAACGTCTACTTTACCCATCAAATTTCTCTCTTCTCTCTCTCTCTCTCTCTGTCTAACTTTTTTTTCTTTACTCAAGAGATTCCACTAATCTAAGACAATTCTTGGGGGCAATGGGTCAGCCACAAAGAGCGACTCATTGAGGCTGCCCGCCCATCCCCACGATTGAAAACTGCCCGAAGTTTAATCATAACAGGCCCCACCCCAGCCTTTGCTCGCAAGCCAAAATCATGATATCTTAGACTTCATACTTTTTATATTTATCATCCCTCTACATTATACTATAAACAATTAATATATATATACATTTAAGAAAATATTTTTTAAATTTAATAATATGTAAATAAAATAATTAATAAATAATTAAAAAAAAATACATGAGAGTGATTGATATCCTCTATACCTATATACATATAAATAAACCCATATCATATATATATATATATATATAGCTCTATAATGGAATGAAAAAGGACGGCGAGCTATTGGCACGCTTTAACTTTCTTTTTGTTTTCAAACTTAACTTTCCCCTCCCCTCTTCTGTCTTTTTCTTTATCTATATCTATATCTATATCTAGATACATATAGATACAATATCATGATAATATATACACCAGTCTCATGCACGTCTTATTCACGTTGCTTTCTCTTTCTCTCTCTCTCTCTCTCCCTAAACAAAACCCTAATATGAAGGTCAATATTTTCGCAAAATGAACTATCACTCCCTGTTGAGTTCTTTAGTGGGTAGTCCTTGTTTGTCTGAGTTCGATTTTATTCACTCATTTTTATAATATTAAATATTATAAAACAAGATAAATATATAAATTTATATATAATTATGTGACAATGATATAAATGAGACACATAATTATACGTGTTATTTTAGTATGAAATATTATATATATGGTATTATCCGAATATTACTCACTAAGGTCTATTAGTTTTAAGTGGGTCCAAAATAGTGGACTCTAATAAAAAATTAAAAAAAAAAATAATAATAACAGATATAGGTAATATTCACCTACCATGAAATGGATGAACAAAATTATTTTTTGCAGATGTTCCAATCAACAAAGAATGGTTTTCCTTGTTTTTATAGTCTATTGTTCATGCATTCCATTCACACATTAAAGACTGTATTATATATTGCGCATGCATTCCATTCACACAAATTAAAGAATGCATTCTTGACAACTCTAATCTATCCATCATCCTTTTTATATTTATTACTCTTTTCTTTTCAACAACTTGGAATGATTCTGTTGTAGAATTATCCCTCATGCATTGCTTTCCTTTGACGTTAAAAAAAAAAATATTTTTTTTTGTCATTAATTAATATTTAGAAAGCAAAAGTCTTTTTGTTAAGGTCTTTAATGGACATTTTTAAAGCACAATTTTATGGGAAAAGAATGTGAAGGGCCAGCTACTACATTAACATTGGCAGTCTGAAAGCTGAGCTAAAACAAGCGATAGCATGACGAAATAAGTAAGGTATGCATAACTATTAACGGTAATATTAGGTGACCATACTATCAATCAATGATAAATGCTATATTATATGGTCATCGGGTTAGGTAAATGGGACAGAAGAGTTACGTATATCTAATCCCATTTCTTTTATTGACTAATAACACTACATAAAATTATGTCATCGTTACACTATATTTATTCGTACATTGCATGCAGATGGGTGTTGAGAATGATATGATTTCAATCTGTTAGTATCAAAATTCTATTGAGTGTCAACCAGGCCAAAATAATCCAAGTTGGGGCTGTTTTATATGTTTAAAGTCAATGCACTCCAAGATAATTATAAAATAAACAGAAGGAAACTTTGCCCACCTTCATCGATGACGTCTCTTTTGATTTCCTGAATTGATTATATTGCCCTAGACTACTATACGAGTCCTCCTTATAAAGAAATTCTTAATGTTTCTCATCATCGTTTCAGGACAAAAATTAACAAAGCCCAATATTAACGTGTTTTTAATCTTTTATGTCCTTTTGTTCCAAATTGTCTATTCATCACACGATTAATTTCTTTAACATCGATAGTGCAGTGAAAAAAAATATAGAAATTGGAATAGATGAGATCGCGTTGAAGGAAATGTTGTGACCACATTAACAACCAACTTAGTTTGAAACTCAATCAACCCCTTGGACTATTGCTCCCCCTAGATCAATTTCCTAGTTTTGACGTGGATAACCTGCCTTTGATTAGACTAGAAAGGGAATTAGTGCAGTTACGCGTAAATTGGTCCGAATATCCTTTACCATTGAACCAAAAAAAATTTGTCCCCCTACTCCACTGACACATCCATGCACAGAAGGAGTCCGAAATTTTCGCCACAAATATATATTTTTTTGATCAGTAAAAACAAAACTTTATTGATGAAAAGAATAAGATACATGCAAGAGTTACATCAACAAAGTAAAGTAGGGAAGTACATTATTTTGTAAGTACTTATTTTATTCTCTCTAAATATTAGGTTTCATCCCATGATCTTTGACACCCATGATCTTTGACACCCATGTACAAACCTAATCATTGGGTACTTGGTTGCATGCCATGTGTGAAAAGAAAAGTGAGTGCTGTCATTTTTCTTGGTTGCATGGCATGTGTGAAAAGTGAGAGCACCATGGGAATGGTTTCTACTAGATGAGAATGAATTGATTCGGCTACAAATAGACAAACTAGTGCTAGAATATATATGGATAAATAATATTTTACAAATTTTGTTTAGGATCGATGATATATATTCGTCTGTGTCTTATTTTGGGATCAATTTTTATATTTTTGAACTTATTTAAATGAGAACTATTATATATATTTTGTTGGTAGTTATATTATTTTTTGTTGGCAGTTATATTATTTTCTAAGTAGATTGGCTAGAGTTACCAAATGATACCAAATGATAGAGTGTTGCTCTTGGTGCCATTTTTGTTAGGATAAATGGTACATTACGATACTACTCTTTGCCCTTACTTTATTGATATAATTTATATTTTTATATGTTATTATTTTCAATAAAGTTTTTTTACTGATAAAAAAATCTTCTTAGTAGACTGTATGTTTGATTTTTTATTTTAAAATAATTATTAAAAAAATAAAATAAAGAATATTTGGCTATATTCTCTAATATAAAAAAAAAAAATGAAAAATGACAATATATAACCTTTTTTCTTTCTAAATTAAAGTCAAGTTACTCAAATCACTGGCCGGTCAATCTGGGGAGGCTAGGGCGGAATTTCTAAATCGATGGCCTGCAGTTGACCTCATTAAAACAATCCATTTATAAAGAGAATGTTGTGTGTCATACATATATCTTACAAATATAGGTACTATGATATTTTATAGTGCAAATGTCTGAACCAGATGGGTTTATTTCAGGTGAAACGTTGAAGAAAACAACTGGATAAAGATTCTTAGTTATTTATCAGTTGTCCGAGAGACGTCAACTGGATAATGATCTTTGAACTGCAAGGAAAGAGAGACAGATTCTTGGTTGTTGCATATATCTGTTTTGTTTAGAGAGAGATTCTTGGTTGTTGCTATAATATTATATATATACATATATATGTTATATTTGAGCAAGATTGTTAAAATAAAATACTTTTCCTATGTCACATTCCCTTACTTCGTGGCATGAAGTGCAAGAAAACAAAGTATATGCATCCAAATTATGGTATAACGGTTGACCTAAATACTAATTACGTGGGAATTAGGATTAAAAAGAAACAAAATGGAATATTGTGTGTCACATTATCTCATATATGATATAGGACATTTTATAATACTTATGATATCTCTAAAACTATTACGTACGATTGTAGTAAATCAACCTTATTTGTTTTATGCAATGAAGGGAATCATATTTCAATCACCCATTAGGAAAAGGGAATAAAATTCCAGCCCACAATGTATCATGATTCTTATCTAGTTTTATGAACAAACCTTAGCTTCTTTGTCATCTATGTCATTTACATTCGGTGTGTTTGGTATTGTTTATGTTTTCAGTTTATATTTACAAAAATTTTATAAATTGGTTTTTGTTTAATTTTTGTTTATTTTTAGAAAAACATAAACTACAAACGCGTTTGGTAATTGACAAAATGTTTAAAAAAATTTAAAAATATAAAAAAGAGTGAGAAATGACAAGTGGTGGCAAGTGGCGGCGAAAGATGGTGGTGGAAAGTAGTGACGGTGGGTGGTGGGTAGCTGGTGGTGGTGGGTGGTGGCGAATGGGTGGTGGTGGTGGGGTGGGTGGGTGACGGTGGCGGGTGGTAGCGAGTGGGTGGTGGTGGTGGTGGTGTGGCGGGTGGTGGTGGCGGATGGCTGGTGGTGGCGGCGGGTAGTGGTGGCAGGTGGGTGGTGAGTGGTGGTGGTGGTGGTGGGGTGGTGACGGTGGCTGGTGGCAACGAGTGGGTGGTGGCGGCGGGTGGTGGTGGCAGGTGGGTGGCGGATGGCGGGTGGTGGCAGATGGGTGGTGGTACTGGTGGTGGATGGTTGGTGATGGTGGTGGTGGTGGTGGGTGGGTGACGGTGGGTGGTGGTGGCAGGTGGGTGGCGGATGACGGGTGGTGGTGGGTGGTGGCAGGTAGTGGTGGTGATGGGTGAGTGGGTGACGGTGGCAAGTGGTAGGTGGTACCGAGTGGGTGGTGGTGGTGGGTAGTGGGTGGTGGCAAGTGGGTGGCGGGTGAGTGGTGGGTGATGGTGGTGGTGGTGGTGGTGGTGGGGTGGTGGCGGTGGCGGGTGGGTGGCAGGTGGCTAGTGGTGGTGGGTGGCTAGTGGTGGCATGTGGGTGGTGAGTGGTGGTGGCAAATAAGTGGCGGTGGTGGTGGCGGGCGGTCAATGGTAGTGGCGAGTGGGTGACAGGTGGGTGGTGGCTGGTGGTGGTAGTGGCAGGTGGGTGGTGAGTGTGGTGGTGGTGGTGGTGGGGGCTGGGTGGTGGTAGCGGAAGACGGTGGTGGAAAATGGTAGCGAGTGATGGCTAGTGTTGGGTGGTAAAAAAAAAAAAAAACTCAAAACTCAAAACTCAAAACGGAAACACATTTTTTGTGTTTTCATTTTTTGGCCAAATTTATAAACTGAGACCACTGATTTATAAATCAAAAATTTTACCAAACAAATTTTTATTTGAGTTTTTTAAATTTTTGTAAATATAAACTGAAAACTTAAAATATAATGTTACCAAACGGCACCATTTCTTTTTCCTTATTTTTGTTTTTATAATTTGCAAGAATTTACATTATCAACATGCATGGAAACTTGCATAGGTTGTCAAGCAATTAGCTGCATGTAAGCTAATGAGGGAGAAACTTAAACATGCTAATTGTCAATGTATAAGCTCATAGTTTGCAAGCCATATATAATATTTATGGTTGCGTTTGGTAGAATTTTGTAGATATGATTTGAGAGTATGAGTTGTATTTTGAGTTTGTGAGTTGTGAATTATGATTTGAGTGTAGAAAATTTGTTTGGTTATGGTTTTTGAATAGAGTGTTGAATTGAGTTTTGAATTGTATGTAGAATTGAGTTTTGAAAGTTTGATATGACATGTGAAATAAGAAAATTTGTTTGGTAATGAATTTTCAAAATAGTTTTCAAAACTTAATTCAATCTATAATTGATAATCAAACATACAATTCATAACTCGATATCTGTATTTTTGATCAACAGTCATAACCAAACTATTTTTAAAATACTCAAAAAAAAAATGAATTTTTTTCAATTAATTGTTTTTAAGTATTTTTTTGAATAATTTTTTTTTTAAATAATTTTTTTTTCAAATAACTTTTATGTCAATTATTTTATGTCAATTAATTTTTCTGTCAATTCATTTTTTAGGCCTGTATAAACATTAAAAATATTAAAATATTTTAAAATTATTTAGAAAATTAAACTATTAAAAATATTAAAAATATTTAGAAAATTAAAATATTAAAAATATTCCGAAAATTAAAATATTAAGAATATTAAAAATATTCCGAAAATCAAAATATTAAAAATATTCTGAAAATTAAAATATTTACAATTAAAATATCAAAATATTAAAATTAAAATATTAAAATATTTTTATGAAAATTAAAATATTAAAAATATTCCTATAAAATAAAATAAAATATTTAAAATAAAAAAATAAAAAATATTAAAAATAAAAATTAAGTTGTTTTTGAGTTTTGAATTGTGTGTTTAGTTATGAGTTTTGAAAAGTAATAATTATAGTTTGAAATGAGTTTTAAGAAATGAGTGTAGAATTATAATTTGAAAGCTGTAACCAAATACCACACTCAAATCAGTTGTGAAACTACGTTTTCAAATCTAAATTAAACAGAATATTTTCTTGCTTAACACCTAAGGAACTACCATTTTTTTTTAATGGCCGAGTTTAAGATTTCACATAGGCTGAAGAATAAAGCTGTTTGGTGATTCTTGGAGATATTCTCACTCAAGTAAAGCTAGATCAGCTGGAGAGACTATTCGATGGGGTGGCCAAGTTGAGAGAAGAGCATGAGAAGGCTAAATAGAGAAGTTTGAGTTTTTTTTTTTTTTTTTGTTGGATCAGCGAAGAAAAACTCTTTATTGATAAAAATAGAAGTTCGAGTTGACCAAACCAGAATGGCCAAACTAAGAAGAGAGAGTTAACTTGGGAAGTGGACAATTAATATTTCTAAAATCATACATAATAAAGTAATGGCTAAAATCAAACTAAGGTTTCCAATAACCAATGTTATAAGGCTGTAAAAAAAAAAAAAAATAAGGCTGTAAAACAAAATGAGCTACTCTTGTTATTTATTTTAATCGGCAAAAAGAAGATTTTATTAATGAAAACACATACAAAATATAAGCTACTCTTGTAATGTAAACAAATATATATTTTGAAACTGATTGAGTTTTGAACCCAAATTTAAACATGCTACTAGTAAACTCTATAAACTTACATGCATTATGATTCATGTTCCCCCACCCTCAGGAACGAATGAAGGGATTTCTTTTGGTACCAACACACGGTGTGCTGTGATTTAACTAGAGATGGATACCTAGTAAATGATTGATTAAACAGTGCTCTAAAAGAATCAATGGTAGTACTTTCTTTCTCTTGATATCATAAACCTCTTTCAACAAACTATATTGGAAATGTAGAATCATAAGTGACTCATTTTTGAGACACTTTTGTTGAAATAACAAAGCTAGTATAGTTTAGCTAGTCACCGACCATGGAAATTCATCATCTCCAAGACAGTGAATTTAGGGAAAAAGACAAGGCTCCAAACATGGGAAATATTGAATGATGTTGCACAGATAATATGTTTCCTCAATTTACATGTCCTATTTGAACTAGCCTAAATGGAGAGAATTGATCTACATAGTACATAAATCTAGTATGAGATATAGATTATATAACAATTGAAATCTAGTATGAGGTAGTTCCAATACATCTACACTCAAATACAGAAATCTGGGGGAACTATTCCTTGGATGAATGATCTGTTACTGGATTCTTTCTGGGGATTGCAATCACGAATTGATTGAAGCGGAGAATTCAGCCAAAAAGTCAAGGTTAGCTAGGATCAAATCAATCGATCAACAAGGGGGAGGAGGAACGTTTGAGATTATCCTAAATACCAATATGTAAAATGTTTTTCTTCAAAATAATAGTGCCCAGTAGCGTTTGTAGTGTACTACTACTGCCAAAACATAAGAATGCCACATGCAAAAGAAAGAAATATATGCCTCGGCTTTTTTCTCTTTCACTTTTTTTTTTTTTTTCTTCAAGATTTCACCTTGCATACTCGTCCCGTTTGGTGTAGTTTATTGTAAGTTAATAGTTGATAATTAAAAAATAGAAGTTAAAAGTATTCTTTCCCAGTTTCTAGATAATATTATTTTTTTCAATTCATTTAAGTTAGTTATGTCTAATAAGCGGTAAGTAAAAACTATACCAAACAATCTAATATAAACTCCCCAATTAAAATAAATTATAATCATCACTTGAATTTCTATCACTCTCTTTTTTCTTTTCTTTTTTTCACATTCAGTCCCCCAAAATTACCTAGTTGTATGGCCGCAACAAATACATGGATGTATATCTAATTAATTAGAACTTCAACCCAATATTGTATAAATACAATCAGCTTTTCCAATAGGATAATCTTAAAAGAAATTATGAATATACATCTATTTTGAATCATGAATGTACATCTATTAATAGGATAATCTTAAATTTTTTTGTTTTCATGGATATACGCATATATTAAAGTTGGATATATTTGCTCCTCTATTTAATGCAAGTACGCAAGATCATTGAAATGTTACTTTCATGAATATATTTGCACGGAAGAAAACAGTAAACCCACATCTAAAACAACGAAAGCACACAATTCTTTCATTTATTTTGGGGTCGAGCGAAAGGGAAAGAGGGTGGTACGTAGTTTTCTCAATTGTCTCACATTTCTACACTTGAGAACCTTAAAACTTAATCCCATCATTAAAAGATTAATAACTAACTAAACATGAAGCTAATCACGAGTTGGTTTCCTTAATTAGACACCATGTTCCTAAGGCTAATTCTTGCAACAATGGATTATGATTATGAGATAAAAAGCTAATAATACAAAAACAGAAAAAGGACTACCTAGAAATTCATGTCACACTCACACCTAAACATGATGTTATCTGAAATGATAAATATTACTACGAGAACCCCATTTTAGTTCTGCTGTTTCTGTCATGTTTCTCTTACCAACCATGTTCATTGTACCTGTAATTAATTACTAGATTGAAGAACATATAGCTAGGTTATTTATTTTATTTTATTTATGTTTTCTTTTTGTGGGTTCTCTATTTCTACTTTTGGTTTGTCAATCTTTCATTAATGAGAGGTACTCTTAAAATGAAAATATCAATTCCAGAAGCAATCTATATGGAATTTACTTATCAAATATTTCTACAAGCAATCTCTATGGACATACCTCGGATTCGCTATCCAATCTCAGCTTGTTAACCAGATACTTCATTAACAATCGAACTGTCATCCTTCCATCCCTAAAGAAACAAAATCATCATTAATATTATAAATGCAAAAAACCCTTTCGTGTAATGGGTCAAAAACAGAAAGGATAAATTCAGACCAAAATTAAGAATAAAATGAATTACTTAATTCTCAGGTAGCTCTTGGGTATCTGAGGCAAAATGGGTTCTTTTGCTCTGCATTGAGAAACCGAGTGCAATTCATAACATAAATTAGATTGTTTTATTCAACATAAAAAAAATATAAAAAAAAAAAAGAGAAAAAAATAGAAGATGATGACTAGAGAAAGGAAAAGATGAAAGTTCTTCTTTTTTGAAATAAAAAAGAAAAGGAAAAAAAGAATAGACGATTGGAATCATGTTTATGATGTTTTTGTTATTTCTCTCCATGTTTTTTTGGGACTTACTGATTTTGTGATGCTTGAAGCATAAACCATATGCCGGAATGGGGTCTCCGAGGAGGATCAATGATTCTGAAACCTAAACTTGGCCCAGCTACATCTACGCCGGAATGGAGTTGAAATGGTCTGGCGAAATAGGATTCTGGTGGCATTAAAGAAGACGTGGATGAAAACGGAGAAGAAGAAGAAGCTACCATCATATTTTGCGGGATTGGCCTAAATCCCCAGTTAACCTTTTGATGATGAGTAAAAGCCGAACTTGTTCCTGGGTGTTGCAAGAACAAAGAAGTACCATAAGTAGTGGCACTTGGAACTCGAAACTCCGGTGGTGATGATCTAACTTGTTGCGAACTACCACTGGGTAGTAGATCAAGCTCGATCAATCCGACTCTGCTTGTTGTTGGTTCAACTTGATCGAGCTTGTTCTCATGACTACCACCACCACCAATACCCAATTGTAACCACCCTTCATCCCTATCATCTTGAATGTTCTTGGAACTTGAGCCCGACTCATCTTCAGCCATCGGACCAACCACCAGATCAGATCCTGAGCAAGCTTCACTACAACACTCATACCCTTGTAATCGACTCATAACACCGAAACTCTCCGAGTAACTACCACTATCACCGCCACCATAACCGCTGTGACGATACTGTTTGGAGAGGTTTTGAGCAGGAAACATGGTCATATTGAAAAACCCAGAAATCCAACAAGCCTTAGCTTATGATTGATTTCAACACCAGCCATGGATTGAGAGAGTTGTTGTTGTTGAATCTTTAGATTGGAGAGAAAGATCTGTTTGTATTTGTGCTTGTGTTTCTTTCATCAAGAGCAACAGCATGTTTTGAAGTTATGGAATCGAGCAAAGAAGAGATACCCATTGACCAGATAAGATTGGTTTGGTGTGTTTATTGTAGACTTGTCAGAGGACAACAACAAGAATAAACCTTGCAAATCTTACTTTCCATTAATTCTCTTTGTTTGGAAGCTTGTGGTGTGGTGTGAAATAGTTGCAGAGCGGAAGATAGATATATGGTGGTCAATCGTTTATATTAAATCCTTATGCTTCCTATATATATACACATTTAAAAAATAAATATATATAAATACATAATTAAGGTCGAACAGTAATATGTTTTTTCCTTTTTTTTTTTTTTTTTTTTTGACTTTATTAAGACGAAATATATGGTTCCACTTGTTTTAAATCCGAAAAAGATAGGCCAATGGAAAAGCCTGTGGTTGAGCTCTTGATTGGCCGCTCTTCCAGCTGGTGTTCCAAAACCTTAATATAATAGTCTCTCCCCCTAGGTTAGATAAATATGTATTAATGTTCTTGTATCTTTGGGAAAAAAATAAAATAAATAAAATAAAAAAGGAAATAGCGCTTTTCATACTATAATTTGATTTAAATTTTTATTATTTTAATTTAAAAAAAGATTGAAATAAATTTAATAAACATAAAAAAGATTAACCAAAATTTAGAATAAATTTAATATTATTCAAATTAAAATAATAAAATTAAAATGAAATTTGAATCAAATTATAATTGGACTATATTGACAAAAATTAAAAAAACCAAAAGGTTTTCTACACAAAATATAGGACCAAAATTGAGCTGGACCCAAGCTATGGGCTATATTTCGTAATTTACCCAAGGAAAAAAATATTGGGGTCCTCCCACTAAAGGCTTTTTAGACATGCTACAAGTTCCAAAAATATCAAAAAGGTTCTTCCGCTTTCGAATTTCAGAAAAAAAAAAGTCCTTTTTAGACATAATAGAGACTTATGACAACTAATCTACACTTGGGATATGCAACTTATTAGAGGAGAAAAAAAAGAAAAGAAAAGAGTTTATATATGACTTTCTTTCTTTTCCTCCTTTTTTCTTGGTCATAGATAGTGAAGCCTATTAGAAATATGGCAATTTTTTATTTTTATTTTATTTTTTTTAATAAAACAATATTTTTGAAAATTTTTAAAATTTTTTATGAACTTGTAATAGATTTTTGAATTGTGTGTTTGATTATGAGTTATAAGTTTTGTATCAGATATCATATGTCATATCAAAAAAATTTCACTTAATTCAAAACTCATTCACTAAAAAAATTTTTCACACTCAAATCATAATTCCAAAACAGACAAACTCAAAATACAACTCTATTATCAAATTATATTTAGAAAACTCTACCAAGCGCTACCTTTCTTTTTCTATTTGCTCTTTTCTTTTTATCGTTGGTCATGGTTAAATTAGAAAAATGAAATCATTACAATTAAAAAGACTCCATGTAGCTCGTGCTTTGACCACAATTTGATTAAAATCGTGAGTTCATATTAAAGGTTTGGACGACATGCATACATGTTCTCCCTTCTCACTTGGTTCAAATGATGATTCAACAAAGTTTTGATAGACCACTTAGGATAGGTCTTTTGGATAACCATTCAAGTAAATCTAAAAGCAAAAAAACAAAAAAAACTGTGACGATACAAAACTAATTGATTTTAATTCATGCAGTGTTCGTCTAATACAAAGATAGTTTGTCGTCTTAAGAAGCTTACTTTGTCCTAAACTTTAAAAGGAGTAGTAATACGAAAGTTATTACGTTTAGAGTTATTGGTCTATATTAAATTATAATTATTTGATAGACGGCAAGAGTTAAACACAGAATCTATTAGCTATTTTAATACTATATTAAATTATTAATCACTAAATTATCTAAAAATTTAAACTGTCAAAGAGAATAATAACTTTATCATTTATATTTTCAATATTCTTTACCATTTTTATATTATTATGTTGAGAGATCACATGAGATGTGTTTTTAATTTTTGCAATTTAGTTGGTTGAGATTAACTTACTGAATTAATTAAGTTTATAATTTTTCTCATAAAAGCATGATACATGTCATTTATGTGCACATTTTCAATAAAATAATGCTAGCATTTTTAATTTTTTTTTGATCGGCAAAAAAAAACTTTATTGATGGAATAAACAAGTATAAAAGTACAAAGAACTTTATTGCTAACATTTTTAATTAATTGGACTAAACTGAGATAAAGTAAAAAATTTAAAAATAAAATTAAAATAATTAAAATGACATAAAACTAACTTATAAAGACTACTGATCTAATTTGCCCTTATAATTTGTAGGGCTTTTGGTTTTGTGAATACCAATAATTAATGAAGGTGTGCTATAAATAAGTGGCATGGCATAATGACAATACCTATGTCGCTATGTAGTTGATGGTAGAATGGAACATTAACATATCATACTATATAATAATTAAGCACATAATACCAAGTGAAAGTTATGATCAAGAGCTAATTATAAAGAAATGAATATGAGAGAGAGAGTTTGATAAGCATGATGGGTGTTTCCCCTAAACCCGAGAGAAAAACGAAACAGAGGGACGTGGACTTGTAGGACATTCCTTTGCAAAAGCATGTGCCTCCCACCCTCCCCGCAAAAACTCTTCTGCTTCTGATTTGTCAAATGTCTTCTCTCTCTCTCTCTCTCTCTCTCTCTCTAAATACTTTTATAGTTACATATTGTTTTGATAGTATCAAGTCCTCATTTTACTTTTAAAATGAGGAATGGCTGCTCTTGGTTGCCTCTCATCCTGAAAAGCAGATGGCATCCTTTCCAGCCCATCTAACATGGTCTCTCTCTCTCTGTGTAATATAAACTAGCCTATCACCCGTGCTATGCACGGACAATTATAGATATTTATATTTGTTTTCATTTTTGTTAATATATAAATTAAATACATGGGGTTTGACCGAGGAGTTTAAAAGAATTTAATAAGTATTTATTTATTTATTTAAGAGGTATTTACACAATAATTACATGGGTCTCTTGGGGATGCAAAAAGTAAGGAAATTAGGATTTCATTTATTGCGTTATTCATTTAATAAGTATAATTATTATAAAGTAAGTGTTTATTGTAATCAATAGTGTAATTATTACAATCTTTCAACCAATCACCAATTACCAAGTCAATTTTTTTTAAAAAAAATATTAAAAAATCAGGAAATTAGAATTGACATGTTGGAGTTTCCACAAGTCTTGGATTTTAAAAGACCCTTTTCCTTAATATATAGATACATTTTGCCCGGAAAGAGAAAGGGGACCCTTGAAGACGGAATGATGTTATGAAAACAAGGTTCTTGCTATAAGTTCATTAAAAAATATATATATCATAAAAATATGAAATGAAATAATTGTATAAATGATTTATTTGTTTTTTTTTGGCAACTCTAAAGATTTGCACCATGCACCCAAAAAATGTGTCCTACCATAAAAATATAAATATTTTTTTACTGTCTTATTAATTTGCAATTTCTTTTCAATATATTTATTTATTGATGTGACACTTATTATATTGTAACGCCATGTTTTAGACTTTGAATTTTTATTATTACATGACACATCAATTAATAATTAAAAATATATATAAAATTTATTAATTTGTATAGAATTTATTAAAAAAAGATTAAAAAATAAAAGCCTAAGATAATGTAAGCATCATAGCATTCACTACAAAAAAAAAAAAAAAAAAAAGTATTAGAGATTAAAATTTAGGGACAAAATCATTTTTTAGGGATCAAATATTTTTGTTGCGAAAAATGTTGTTATTATATTTCTAACAACAAAAAATGAACATTAGTAATGAATTATTATTGTCTTGGGACCAAATTTTTTGTCTCAAAAAATAAACCATTTTAAGACCAAATTATTTTGTTCCTAAAAATCTATTTATTAGTAACATTTTCAAAATTTTGTCACTAAAAGCATTGTTTTTGACTTTTCAAGATGATTTTTCAACGATTATCCTCACGACGACGATAGAAATTAGTCCTTAAATATTTCTTGTAACAAAATTTTTACTTTTAAAAATTAAAAAATTTAGTTTCTAAAACTCTTATATCTTATAGTGATTATTAAATAATTTTGAGGGATACTAGTTAACATTTGCCTAAAAATAAAGGAACTTGTAAAAGTTCAATTAATGACCCATTTTGTGCTAAAAGAGGGGTCAACTCGCGAATTCTCTAAACTGAAAACCATGGAAGGGATGTCATTGGCTAACAACTTAAACGCCACACATGTTTTAATTAAGAAAAATAATTCCAAGTTATGTATGTTTATCCCTTAATATATACATTTGGATGCTCTTTCTCGTTGTAATGGATTCTTTTCATTTATTTATTTATTTGTTGGGCAACTCTCAACAATTTTAATTTGTTTTCAATATCAAAGAATTAGTTGGTAATAAAAAAATGAGAAAAAAAAAAGTAATGATAAATCAAACCAAACTAAGCCTTAAGTCCCATCAAATGGGATCGGTTACATGAATCATTCTTCCCCACGCGGCTCTATCAAAAGTCATTTCGTTAGTCAAATTAAGTAGAACCATATTTGTATTTATAACGCTAGCCAACGTTAATCTAGGTCTACCTCGTCCCTTAACACTTTCATCTGCGTTACAGCATCGCATCTCTTCACTACTGCCTCTGTTGATCTCTGTTGAATATGACCAAACCATCTCAATCGATTCTCTCTCAACTTATCTTTTATTGATACTACTCCTACCTATTCTCGAATACACTTATTCCTAATTCTGTCTTGTCTAGTCTTGCCACACATCCACCTCACCATCCTTATCTCAGCCACACTCATCTTATCTACATGTTGTTTCTTGGTCGCTCAACACTCTGTCCCATACAACATCGCTGGTCTAATAGCTGTTCTATAGAACTTACCTTTTAGTCTAGTGGATATTTGTTTATCACACAGTATCCCAAACGCACTTCTCTACTTATACCATCCCGCCTTAATCCTATGGGCCACATCCGCATCAATCTCTCCCGCTATTGTGATAATCGACCCTAAATAACAAAAATGTTCACTCTTAGGCAATTCTTGCCAGTACAAGAAATTACACTTTCCGTAACTAATATTTTGGTCGCAAAAAGTACAACATTTGGTCACTAAAATCTTTTCGCAACCAAAATGTGTTGCCCGCGAGTTGGTCACTAAAGTCTCGTCACAGATAGTTTTCTGTGACCAAAGTTATAGTTGGTCGGTAAAAGGAATCATTGGCGACCAAATAATTGGTCGCGGAAAGTCCAATTCATATTAGCCAAAAGGTAATTTTTAGTGACCAAAGTTATAATTGATTGCCAAAAGTCAGCGCTTTCACTCAAAGAAAAATATTCTTTTGCGCTGCCTGGGAGTTGAACTCCTGACCAAGGAGTCACTCTTCACGAGCCCAATCCACTCTGCCAATAACATGCTTCTTATTCACATTTGGCAGAGAAAATATAACCCATAAAAATTGGGTTATATATTATTTCATAAAACCTTCAATGCCTAAACAAAAAAATAGAATGTAGTTATAGTAGTACATTTTTTTTTTAAAAATTTATCCCACCATAACTTTCTGCAACCAACTTATTTTTTGGTCGCCAAAAGGTAATCTTCCGCGATCAAATTTGTAGTTGGTCACCAATAGTTAAGTCATTCGCGACCAACTTATTTTTTGGTTGCTAAAAGGTGATCTTTCGTGACCAAATTTGTAGTTGGTCGCCAATAGTTAAGTCATTCGCGACTAACTTATTTTTTGGTCGCCAAAAGATGACATTCTGCAACCAAATTTGTGTTTGGTCGCCAAAAATTAGCTATTAGCCACCAAAAAATTGTGGGTCACGAAAACATACCCATCAGCGACCAAAAAAATTTTAGTTGCAGAAAATGGACTATTTGCAACCAACTCAAAATAGGTGGTCGCCAAAAGTGTTTTTTCTTGTAGTGTGGTTCTCAATCTTCACTTCTCCTCTGCTTCCATTGTTACTGTTACTAAATTTACACTCCACGTACTTTGTCTTAGTTTTATTTATTTTGAATCCTTTAGATTCAAGAGCTTTTTTGTAAATCTCCAAATTTGTGTTAACTCTTTTTCTAGTCTCATCTACTAGCATGATATCGTCTGCAAAAAGCATACACCATGACATGTCATCCTAAATATTTCTCGTCAACTCATCCATAACTAAAGCAAAAAGATAAGGACTTAAAGTAGATCCTTGGTGTTGTTAGAAATGGTTTGAAATTCTGGGTAAAACCAGAATTTTTTCCTATTTTTGGTCAATTATTTAGGTGGGACCCGTGCGCCAAAATTGACGGGTCTAAGTGGTAACGCGTTCTATGCTGCGTTGTGATTCACGTGGTATATTTGGTTGCTCAAAACCATTATCGAGTGAATGGGAAATTGAAGCCAAAATGTGCTTCATGGAAATGGAGTTTTGATGGAAATTCCTTAAAGTTTGTGTAAATGGCTTGTCCCACATTGATTTGGTGGGAAGTTTTGAATGGGTTTATATAGCTTGGACTTATAACTTGGGGAGGGTCCCCAGGAGCACCCCAAGTTTGTAGAAGGGAGAGGTTATGGGCAAAATGGGCTAGACCCATTGGATCCAAAAATCACCCCACGCGCGCCACCCCCGCCATTCGTCCGGTCGGACTGGGGCTGGGCTTGGGTGCGAGTGCGGGTGCGTGGTATGAGGTTGGGTTGGGCTTGTCCGGCCCAATACTAATCTTTTTGGACCAAAAATATTTGAATTCAATTTTTTTTGATAAAATAAATTCTGTCCAAATTTAAATTTAAATTTTTGAATTCAAAATTTTATTTGCATCTCTTCAAAAATTCTTTATAGGTTCAGATCTGTCCAAAACCAAATCTGTTTGGTTCAAATTTAAATCCACCCGAACATATTTGAAATTCAAACAGATTCGATTATCTGTTCAAATTCAAACCCAACAGGTACAGTACCTGTTCAAACATGTATGCTACCTGTTCAATTCAAAATTAAAGGGTGCCATTACCTCTATAAATAGACCAGCCCTCATTTGATCAGATTCACTCCAATTTTCGTCCATCTTTTGCTGCAAATCATCTCTGCATTTTGCTACATTTATTCCATTATTTTTTGTGAGAAAGAGTGTATACACTAAGTATGTTCGTTAAACAAATAAATTGTAGTGCTGCATTTATTTGTTGTTGATCATTTCATCCTAGGAGATAGACATCCATATTTTGAAAGCACCGAGGAGAGGACTAATCTGTCTTAAGGACACAGTGTCGAACACTGGATTTGATCAGATTATTATTCAAAGAAATTAATCAAGTAAGTTAATTCTTTTTCCTATTTTATTATTTATTTAAATCAGATTTTAATTTTACTTTTGTAACAAAATAAAATCTGTTTTTATTTATTTATTTATTTTATTTTACTGGTTTGATTTTTGTAATCAAACAAATTATCTCCTTTCCTATTTTCTTTTATATTCTGTTTGTCGTTTAGTACCCAAACAGAATTTATTATTTTAAATACAGTGAAGATTGTCCAACAATCTTAACAATCTTAAGACAGATAATTTTTGGTGTCTTCATTGTATTTAATTTTCTGTGTTTTCAAAGTGATATTCTGGTTGAAAAATACAAATAGTATTATAACTATTTGACAGATAGTAGTAATATACTGTCTATTTTCTTTGACAACTAGTAGTAATATACTGGTGTCATTAACAATTGCAGAATATTATTTGGTGTTACAGAAAATTATTGTGGTATTTTATTTTTCTAGTTTTAGTAACAAGGAAAATAAAATTATTTTGTGTTATAATTTATTTTCTGATTTTAGTAACTAGAAAATTAATTTGTGGTTTGTTTTTTTGATTTTTGTAATCAGATTTTATGGCTACTACAACTGAAACTGCAACTGGAAGTGGTACTCCAATTGTTACACCAACACCGGTCCCTATCCAGAACCATGTTCAAGTACCAATAAATTATGGAGAAAAAGGGAAAAAATTTAATGGTACTGAGTTTAAGAGATGGCAACAGAAGATGCTGTTCTATCTTACAACTCTTAATTTGGCCCGGTTTCTCCATGAAGAGGCTCCAGTACTTAAAGAGGGTGAAAGTGATCGGCAAGTTGTTGCCGCTGTAGATGCTTGAAAACATTCAGATTTCCTGTGCAGAAATTACATCCTCAATGGCCTTGACAACATGTTGTATAATGTTTACAGTCCTTTGAAGTCAGCAAAAGAATTGTGGGATTCTTTAGAGAAGAAGTACAAGACAGAGGATGCCGGCACGAAGAAATTTGTTATCGGTAAATTTCTAGACTTTGTTATGGTAGACTCCCAAACGGTAATTTCTCAAGTTCAAAATTTTCAAATAATTTTGTATGATATTCATTCAGAAGGTATGTCTCTTAGCGAGTCTTTCCAAGTCGCTGCTCTAGTGGAAAAGTTACCACCGGTTTGAAAAGATTTCAAAAATTATTTAAAACATAAATGCAAGGAGATGACCATGGATGAATTGATTGTAAGATTGAGAATTGTGGAAGATAACCGAAAGGCTGAAAAGAGGAATGGGAAAAATCCCATTGAGTCCAAGGCTAATGTGGTTGAACAAGTTCATAAACCACATAACAAAAAGAGGAAGTTTACTGGAGATGGTCCTAAACAAGGCGACAACAATGGCAACAAGAAGTTCAAAGAAATGCTATAATTGTGGCAAGACTGGATATCGAGCTTCTGATTGCCGCCGCCCTAAGAAGGATCATGGAAGTACAAGCAAGAAGACTACCAAACATGCCAATGTAACTGAGCTAGATTACATCTCTGACGGGGTGAATGACATCAACCTCTCTGTTGTGGTGTCTGAGGCTAATTTGGTTGGAAATCCTAAGGAGTGGTGAATTGACACTAGAGCAACTCGTTACATATGTGCAGACAAGAAGATGTTCATTACCTACAATGAGGCTGCAAATGGTGAACAACTTTTCATGAGAAATTCTTCTACTTCTACTGTGGCTGGACAAGGAAAGGTGATCTTGAAGATGACATCAGGGAAAGAACTGACCCTCAACAACGTACTGCATGTACCTGACATCCGGAAGAATTTGGTTTCTGGCTCTTTGTTAAGTAAAAATGGTTTTGGGCTTGTATTTGAGTCTGATAAATTTGTATTATCAAAGAGTGGTATGTATATTGGTAAGGGATACATGAGTGATGGTCTCTTCAAATTAAATGTAATGACAGTTGTACGAAAAGTTGCTATGAATAAGAATAACACATCTTTTGCTTATATTCTTGAGTCGAATTTATGGCATGGTAGATTAGGACATGTGAATTTTGATGCTTTGCATAGATTAATTGGTTTAGATTATATACCAAAGTTTGAAATTAATCCTAATCATAAATGTGAAATTTGTGTAGAAGCGAAACTAACTAAGGCTCCATTTAAATCGGTTGAAAGGAAAACCGAACCTCTAGAATTAATTCATACAAATGTATGTGATCTTAAATTTGTTCAAACTAGAGGAGGTAAAAAGTATTTCATAACATTTATCGATGATTGCACAAGATATTGTTATGTTTATTTACTTAGAAGTAAAGATGAAACCTTACAAATATTTAAACTCTACAAAAAAGAAGTTGAAAATCAACTTGGTAAAACCATTAAAATGGTTAGAAGTGATAGGGATGGTGTAGACACCCCATTTTTGACCGACCTTAAGACTCAGACGTCATCAACTGAGCGCTCGGTGATGTTGCATATTGTGCTCGTTCTGAGGTTTTAGAGTCTCGGCTGCGAGCCTTGCCTCCGTACTTCCAGACTCTTTTGTGCTTTGCCTCGGTTTGCGAACCGGGTCCCGTTTTCTCCGTTTTCTCTTCCCGAGGGGAGGGAGAGGTCTTGTAGACTATCTCTCAGTGGCCATAGGCTACGTTTCGTGGTCGCAGGCCATTTTTCCCGTTTGGAGCCCGGTTTCCAGTTTTCGGAGCCGTCGGTCGTGTGCCTCGGTTCGAGACCGCTTAACTACCTCCGTTTGCTCCGGTTTTTGGCACAACCTTGTCTCCCCTCTTTTGAGGGACAATGTGGCCTGGGAGACCACCTTCGTGGTCATACGCCACCTCCGGTGCTTAACAGCCTGTTTTCGAGGCCCCAGACCGCGTGTTTTGGCCCCCGAACCCTCGTTTTGCATCGGTTAGGGTTCATTTTTGGTATGAACCCTATTTTCATGGTTATGAAGATGGTAGGATGATGGGAGGCCACCTTTTTCCCTGAAAAACTAGTTTTCTCATTTTCTCTCTCCTAAAGCCGATTTTTCTGACAGAAAGCTGGTTTTTCTTACTTTTGAGCCACAATTTCTGACTTTTCATACCATCATTGTGTTGTGCACACCTGGGAGGCCACCAATATGGGTAGGCCGACCAGTAATTCATCCTGACCCTTTTGAACCTCTCTAAAAAGCTAGTTTTTCTCTCTCCTGGGTCACTTTTTCTGGTTTTTCTCTACACAGCTGTGTTGCACTCATCTAGGAGGCCACCTTTCTGGGGTGGCCGGCCAGCATTTCTTCTTGGACCTTTTGACCCCTGGTCGGCCGACTAGGGGAGGTGGCCGGCCAGCCACCTTGGCCTTTTGAACCTGGTCGGCCAGTCTTGTCTCCTCAGGTGCATTCCAACTGTGCCAGCTGTTTTGCACCTGACCCTCTGTCCGAGGATTTGTCTTTGTTTTTGGTCCATTTAAGGTGGTTTTGCACCCTTTGCTTAGCTTCCAAAGGAAGTTTGACCCTTTGGTCAAGCTTCTTGAGGAAGCTTGACCCTTTTGGTTTAGCTTCCTCAAGAAGCTTGACCTTTTGGTCAAGCTTCTTTTAGAAGCCTTGACCCCTCTCTTGGCTTCTCCAAGAAACCTCACCCTTCTCCCTCTATATAACACACACTCCACCTCCATTTGCAAGGGTTAGAAACTTTTGGCTGGAAATATACATACAACCCTCTATCTCTATACTTCTAGCCTCCAAACACCCTTGTTCTTGGCCATTTTACACTACAACCCATAGCCTACCACCTCCATCATCCATTCCAGCACCTTGGAGGCCATTTACAGAGGTTGAAAGCTTACAATCTTGGACCAAAAGCTGCTGCATTGATGTGCTACAAGGGTAAGCCTCCATTTCCCCTTTTCTTGCATTCTTTTGCTTCATTTCTTAGCCCTATTTTCAAGAATTTCTGGGCTCCGACCCAAACTGTAAAGTGTCTTATTTTGAGCCCCTCTCAACTTTGATTAAGGACACTTTACTGTTTGAAGTCATCTACTTCCTTGTTTGTTCAATCTCTCTTTTAGGGCTATTTTTGCATCCTATTTTAGCCTTACTTGTGAACATTTTCGAGATTTTATATAAATTGGAAAAAGTCTTATTTTGAACCCCTCTTGATGTTTGTTTAAGGGCATTTTTCTGTTTGAGGTCATATGCTTCCTTGTATGCTTGATTGCCTTTTGTTTTGAGCCTTGCATCTAAGCTTTTGTTGCATGCTTGGTTTGGCCTCTTAGCCACTGAAATCCAGTGGATTTTCAGTGGCTTAGATGCGTTTTTGAGAGCCCAAATTAGAGGGGGGTGACCCCCTCTCTCCTTGATTTGTTTGTTAGCCTTATTGGCCTTCAAAAGAGGCTCCATCTTGCATGCTTTGAAGTCACTTTCCAGGCCCTATTATGTGAGTTTTGAGGTCTGCCTTGGCTCTGTCGAGGCCCTTTTGGCTATATTTATGTCTATGTTGCATGTGTAGAGAAATCCATTCAAGGCCTTCCAAAGAGGCCTTTCTTTGCATGTTTCCGAGACTGATTTCAGGGCCAATTTGGTGAGGTTTAGGGCTGTCATAATCCATTTCCAGAGGTGGTTTTTCCATGTTACATGTCTACCTTGTATGTGCTTAATAACCCCTTGTATGGCCCTCTAAAGGAGCTCATCATTTTTGCATGCATTGGCTGCATTTCAGTGATTATTTGGGCATATTTTGACATGTTTTATTCACTGTTTTTGGCTGGTTTGATGAGTTCTCATACGCTTCATATACATGCCATGTAAACCATGTTTGCTAGCCAATGTTGCATGCTATTCTAGTCCATCATGTTAGCATCTTTTGGCCATGCCTTAAACTGGAAATGTGCATGTTTTGGGACTGCCTTGGCTCTGTCTTTAGACTTCATGATCAAAGAGTAGCATTTCATGCTCTAGGTTCGGTCCTTGGTAGTCGCGCATGTGTGCACGCATTTCGGTTGTCTCATTTCCCTTACATGGCCGCTGATGTGAGTGTGGCTGAGGTCCATTCACATTGGTATAAGTCCATCTTGCATCGAGCATGCCATGTAGTTCATGTTGTTGCATGTTTAGCCTTTGCATTGCGTATGCTAGGTTGTTAGGAGCATTGCGCATGCCATGATATGTCATTCATCGCATTGCGTATGCTAGGTTGATAATCGCATTGAGTATGCCTTAGTTCACGAGCATTGCGCATGCCATGTAGTGTTAGCATTGTATATGCTAGGTGCATGTTTACATTTTATCCCTTGCATGCTTGCATCACTTGGTTGCATTACACTTAGGATTGCATGCTAGTCGCATTTGCACGTGCCATGCATTGCTCATTGCATTATGCTTGGAGTAGGGTTTAGTCCAAGCACGGGAAACGAGGGACGTTTCGTACTCTAAGTGATGAAATGTGTCTTGATTCCCAGTCGCCAACATTCCGGATTTCCCATGATGGAGTTTAGGCCTTAAGTGTGTATTTGTGCATTCATGTCACATCAAAACGTGCAATTCTACTCCTCGGCCATCATGCATTGAGATGTGTGGTTGATGGCCCGAGGACCGAAGGCCACACTCCCTAGAGCTTGTGCAAGGACGGGGAGGAGTGGTCGTGCACACATATGTTGAAAATACCTTGCTTTCTCTCCTTCTTGCCTTTGTTGTAGAAAAACCAGAGTCCAGGGGCAGAAAATGGTCGGCCGACCAGGTTTCCTGGCAGGCCGACCACCTTTTTTGGTTTCCACCATAAGGGGTGGTCGGCAAGGGTTTTCCA
This sequence comes from Camellia japonica, assembly GCA_030407325.1. Lineage (NCBI taxonomy): Eukaryota > Viridiplantae > Streptophyta > Magnoliopsida > Ericales > Theaceae > Camellia > Camellia japonica. The sequence goes on along the minus strand of JAPPVO010001373.1, from coordinate 48,214 downwards.
AGCCAATACCTGCGGTGGCTTTCCAAGGTGGAGTTTCAGCCTTCTGGAGCTTTTGTAAGTTTCTGAAATCAGTTGCAAACAAAGGTGAGACGAGGCATCGCGATGGAATTTACCGACAAAGCGCATCGAGCATGCATGCATCCATTATCATCCAAAACAGAGCCGAGGCAGTCACATTCATTTAATTTATTTGCTTACTTAGCTAATTTGTTCATTAGTTAGTGGTTGTGTAATAATTAATTGTGATTCGTTATTCATTCGGACTGTTTTACTTTCAGACTGTATATTATTTATTCGGACCCTCCGAGAGAGGGCACAACTGTAATAAGTGTGCGTGTGTGTGATGTATGTCCTCCAACCCCACGTCTTTCTCCCTTTTATTTACCAGCTTATGATGGTTAGTTTAGGGCATGTTTCAATTAGCATACAGTATGATAGCATGTTTGCATTCATTCATCTGTTTCGCATGCACCGGGCTCGGCGCATCATACTAATTGCATTTGTATTTCAATTATGAGTTGAATACATGTTAACTGTAGCATTTCATATGCCATATTTAGAATAGCCGAGCCTACTATAGTTGCATTTTTGCATGTGTTGCATTAGGCATTTCTGTATAGTTAGGATCATGCATGGATTTCTAACATAGCTTTTGTTTTGGCTTGGAGTACTCGGTAAGTGTTTATGCTTTAGCATCCTTACATGCGTGTGAGTGACTGCCATGATAGCATGCTTACCATGAGGCTATGTGCTTATGTGACATATCTGCCTGAATGCCTGTAGGTGAAGGTTGGATTATCTGAATTGGAACAATTCATTGATTGCGAGTTTTAAGCCCACTAGATAGTGGCAAAATCTTGTTTTCTAAGCCCACCCGAGGGTGGCAAATCCACGTCTTAGCCTACTTACGAGTAGCACCATCAAACCATTTTCAAATAAACAAACATGAGATGTTTCGTTCCAATTCAGGCGATCCGGTCTATATTTGTATGCTGTGCGCATCACATAGTAAATCTAGGCTAATAACCGGAATAAGAGCAACTCGATATCATGGTTAGTAGAGGCCGATCTTTGATCGGGCGAGCGGGGTGCTCACGAAGTGACCTTCCCCAATCGTACCCAAGTTCCCGAGCCGAGGCAACTTTGGTGATAACGGACACGTGGCCTTAGGCAACGAGTCAGGGTTTCCTAAATTTCCCAAAATAAAATATTTAGGTGGCGACTCTGTATCTAGCAAAGCAGTCCATGTTTGACACTTCTTTCAAAAAATCTGTTTTCAAAAACGATTTGCCGGATTTGGACTCTTTGATGATTCATCGGTCTTGTATTGCACTCTGCGAGATTAGATAAAGGACCGTGACATTGAGTCCTGAACTGTAGTGAGCCCAAATGAACAAAACGGGATTTCCCTCCCGGGACGTTTGGGGACGTCTACAGGTGGTGAATATGATGCACCATTAAATGAATTTTGTGCACAACATGGCATTATTCACCAAACTACAGCACCTTATTCTCCACAGCAAAATGAAATTGCTGAAAGGAAGAATAGAACCCTAAAAGAAATGATGAATGCCATGTTACTAAGTTCATGCTTACCACAGAACTTGTGGGGGAAAGCAATATTGTCTGCTAATTATGTTTTTAACAGAATACCCCACAAGAAAACCAACAACACTCCTTATGAATTGTGGAAAGGTCAACCGCCTTCCTACAAATACTTAAAAGTGTGGAGGTGTTTGGCAAAAGTTGAAGTTCCTGTTACTAAAAAGACTAAAATTGGACCAAAAACAGTAGATTGTGTGTTTATTGGTTATGCTCAGAATAGTAGTGCATATCGGTTTCTGACTTATAAATCAGAAATACCTGATATAAATGTGAACACTATTATAGAGTCAAGGAATGCTGTGTTTTTTGAACATGTCTTTCCTTACAAGAAAGGACAGGAATTAAGTTCACAGAAAAGAACTTATGATTGTACACAAAGTTAAGAGACTAATGACAATCAAACACAAGAGACTAGTAATGGTCTTGACCAACAGGATTTAACTGATGATGAACCAAGACGAAGTAAGAGAGCGAGAACATCAAAATCCTTTGGTCCAGATTTTCTGACATACCTGTTAGAAAATGAACCTCAAAGCTTTAAGGAAGCAATGACAGGTCCTGAAGCACCTTTGTGGAAAGAGGCTGTTAATAATGAAATTGAGTCCATTATGCAAAATCATACTTGGGAATTGGTGGATCTTCCACCAGGTTCTAAACCTCTTGGATATAAATGGATATTCAAGAGAAAAATGAAGGCAGATGGTTCAATAGACAAGTATAAAGCAAGACTTGTAGTAAAAGGTTACAGACAAAAGGAAGGTCTGGACTATTTTGACACATATTCCCCTGTGACTAGAATAACATCTATTCGCATGCTTATTGCTATAGCAGCGTTGTTCAATTTAGAGATACATCAAATGCATGTTAAGAAAGCTTTCTTAAACGGTGATTTAAATGAAGAGATCTATATAGAGCAACCCGAAGGGTTTGTAGTGTCGGGGCAAGAAAAGAAAGTTTGTCGGCTTGTAAAATCCCTTTATGGATTAAAACAAGCACCTAAGCAATGGCATGAAAAATTTGATCATGCAATGCTTACTAATGGGTTTAAGATAAACGAATATGACAAATGCGTCTATGTTAAAAACACTGACCAAGGATATGTCATAGTTTTTCTTTATGTGGATGACATGCTTATCATTGGAAGCAGTCAAAACATGATCTAATCAACTAAGCAAATGCTTAATAAAAGATTTGATATGAAAGATATGGGGGTCGCAGATGTTATATTAGGAATGAAAATTACTAAAACATCTGACGGATATGCTTTATCTCAATCTCATTATATTGAGAAAATTCTTGATAAATTTATTAAGGATGATTTGAATGTAGCTAAAACACCTGTAGACATTAGTCTTTATTTATCGAAAAATAAAGGTAATGCAGTGTCTCAGTTAAAATACTCCCAAATCATTGGAAGTCTAATGTATCTAATGAATTGTACTCGTCTTGATATAGCTTATGCTATCAGTAAATTGAGTAGGTACACTAGTAACCCCGAAGAAGACCATTGGAAGGCGATCATTCGGGTTCTTAGATATCTAAGATTCACCTGTGATCATAGTTTGAACTTTACTCGATATCCAGCAGTACTTGAAGGTTATTGTGATGCAAATTGGATATCGGATACTAAAGATTCAAAATCCACTAGTGGATATGTCTTTACTCTGGGAGGCGCTGCTGTTTCTTAGAAATCCACGAAACAAACATGCATTGCACGATTCACAATGGAATCCGAGTTCATTGCTTTAGACAAAATAGGAGAAGAAGTAGAATGGCTTCGTCACTTCTTAGAAGACATTCCAATGTGGCCAAAACCTATGCCAGCTATTTGCATTCATTGTGATAGTCAATCTGTAATAGGCAGGGCACAAAATCATATGTATAACGATAAGTCACGACATATTCGTCGTTGACATAATACCGTAAGGCAATTGTTGTCAAATGGAATAATCTCAATAGATTATATAAAATCTAAAGAGAATATTGCGGATCCGTTAACAAAAGGTTTGACAAAAGAGCTAGTGTATAGTTCATCGAAGGGGATGGGATTAAAGCCTATTACATAAGAGTCGTCATAATGGTAACCCTACTTATATGACTGGAGATCCCAAGAACTAAGTTCAAAGGGACAACTAAGTTATGTGTGGCTCGCCAGAAATCACCAAGGGATTAAAATTCCTTACCCATTCCTATGGTGAGAGTGATATCTGCAACATGTGTTATATGCAGGGGTATAAGGATAAACATTGCTTTTAATGATTACTTATATCTTGATTTAGGCATAAAATCAAGACGAGTATAAGGAGATACTCACAATAAGAATCACATATATGAGTGTCGAACTGGGGCCGGTTCTATGAGAATGAAGAGGCTACATTCTCTAGAAGCACTCATGAAAACTAGGAGCGTTCAAGGCCAAAATGAACACAACAGTGAGAACCACGATGGGTTAGAAGATATTTTGTGTGAAATCTATTGTCTTGGCTTACACAAACGGCTGAACAATTCAAGGCATCGCGTCCATTGGTTAGCTAGTAAGTCTGATAGGTTATCACTAGGGAAGGTTCAAGACCGAAAGCTATCTATCCTGATGTGAGATATTTTCGATTTATACTCTTTCGATAAATTCTGCATATTGTTGCATTTCCGTTGTTATCAAATTCCATTCATGTGGGGGATTGTTAGAAATGGTTTGAAATTTTGGGTAAAACCAGAATTTTTTCCTATCTTTGGTCAATTATTTAGGTGGGACTCGTGCGCCAAAATTGGCGGGTCTAAGTGGTAACGCGTTCTATGCCGCATTGTGATTCACGTGGTATATTTGGTTACTCAAAATCATTATCGAGTGAATGAGAAATTGAAGCCAAAGTGTGCTCCATGGAAATGGAGTTTTGGTGGAAATTCCATAAAGTTTGTGTAAATGGCTTGTCCCACATTGATTTGGTGGGAAGTTTTGAATAGGTTTATATAGCTTGGATTTATAACTTGGGGAGGGCCCCAAGGGGCACCCCAAGTTTGTAGAAGGGAGAGGTTATGGGAAAAATAGGCTAGACCCATTGGACCCAAAAATCACCACATACGCGCGTGCGTGCCGTTGCCTTCGTCCGTCTGGTCGGGCGGGCTGGGTTGGGCCTGGGCTTGGGCGCAGGTGCGTGGTGTGAGGTTGAGTTGGGCTTGTCCGGCCCAGTATTAATCTTTTTGGGTCAAAAATATTTGAATTCAATTTATTTTTGATAGAATAAATTCTGTCCAAATTTAAATTTAAATTTTTGAATTCAAAATTTTATTTGCACCTCTTCAGAAATTCTTTACAGGTTCAGATATGTCCAAAACCGAATCTGTTCGGTTCAAATTTAAATCCACCCGAACATATTTGAAATTCAAACAGATTCGGTTATCTGTTCAAATTCAAACCCAACAGGTACAGTACCTGTTCAAACAAGTATGCTACCTGTTCAATTCAAAATTAAAGTGTGCCATTACTTCTATAAATAGACCAGCCCTCATTTGATCAGATTCACTCCAATTTTCGTCCATCTTTTGCTACAAATCATCTCTGCATTTTGCTGCATTTATTCTATTATTTTTTTGTGAGAAAGAGTGTATACACTAAGTATTTTCGTTGAACAAATAAATTGTAGTGCTGCATTTATTTGTTGTTGATCATTTCATCCTGGGAGATAGACGTCCATATTCTGAAAGCACCGATGAGAGGATGAATCTGTCTTAAGGACACAGTGTCGAACACTGGACTTGATCAGATTATTATTCAAAGAAATTAATCAACTAAGTTAATTCTTTTTCCTGTTTTATTATTTATTTAAATCAGATTTTTATTTTGTTTTTGTAACAAAATAAAATCTGTTTTTATTTATTTATTTTATTTTATTTTACTGGTTTGATTTTTGTAATCAAACAAATTCTCTCATTTCCTATTTTCTTTTATATTCTGTTTGTCGTTTAGTACCCAAATAGAATTTATTATTTTAAATACAGTGAAGATTGTCCAACAATCTTAACAGGTGTTACCCTACAGTGATAGGAAATTTATTTGTCTCTCCAGCAGGCGATCTAATAGTGGTCACCACCCCTTCATACATGTCCTTAATCACATCAATATAACCTTTTGTCACATCTTTCTTCTCTAAAACCCACCATATTATATCTTGGGACACTCTATCATAAGCTTTCTCAAGGCTGATAAACACCATATGATTGTCTCTTTTCTTTTCTCTATACTTTTCTATTACTCTCCTCAAAAGATAGATCACTTCCATTGTTGACCTGCCAGGCATAAACCCAAATTAATTCTCTGATACCTCTGTTATATCTCGCAATCGGCGTTCCATCACTTTTTCCCACACTTTCATTATATGACACATTAGCTTGATTTCTCTATAGTTGTTACAATTCTGGACATCTTTTTCTTATAGATTTGCATTAAAATACTCTTCCTCCACTTATTTGGCATGTTCATAGTCAACAAAATTTTGCTAAACAACCTAGTCAACCAAGCAACCCCTTTTTTACCCAAACACTTCCAAGCTTCAATAGGGATATCATCTGGTCCTAAAGCCTTATTTGATTTTATCTTCCTAAGTGCAATCTTCACTTCAAAGTTTTTAATCCTGCGATAGAACTTATAGTCTTGGTTTATCGTATTACTGGTTATTTCTTCTCCGATTGCCGTACCATCATGTTCTCATTTAATAGTTTTTCAAAATAGCTATTCCATCTTTCCTTAATCTCTTCATCCTTCACTAATACCTTAGAATCCTCACTCTTGATGCATTTAACTTGATTAAAATCTCTTATTTTCCTCTCTCATATCTTAGCAAGTTTGTATATCCTCTTCTCTCCCTCCTTACTATCTAGTCTAGTGTATAGGTCATCATAAGCTTTCAACTTAGCCTCTCTCACTATTTTCTTGACCTCCTTATTAATCAATCTATAGCACTTAAGGTTTTCCTCAGTTCTATCCTTCTGTCACTTTTTAAAGAACTCTTTTTTTTGCCTTAACTACCGCTTGAACCTTTTCCCTCCACCACCAAGTTTCCTTAGAGCTGGGTCCTATTCCTTTTGACTCTTCAAGCACTTTCCTTGAGATTCTCCTCATATAATTGGCTATCGAGTTCCACATAGTGTTAGCATCATCTTTCAAGTCCCAAGTACCTTCCTTATCCCTTCTATTCTTAAATATTTCTAGTCTATCCCCTTTTATATCCCACCATCTCGTCCTACGACGCCTACCATCCTTCCTAGCTTGGTATTGCCCTCTAAAACATAAATCTAGTACCAAAATCCTATGTTAAAAAGCCAGGCTCTCTCCAGGAATTACCTTACAATCATTACATCTTAGACGGTCCACTTTTCTCACTAAAAAGTATTCTATTTGGCTCTTAATTGACCCACTCTTAAAGGTTATCAAATGCTCCTTCCTTTTCTTATATATAGTATTGGCTATCACCAGGTCAGAAGCCAATGCAAAATCTAAGATACTCTATCCAGCCTCATTTCTGTCACCAAAATCGTATCCACCATGCACCCTTTCATAGCCTAGTTTGTCTATGCTTACATGGCCATTAAAATCTCCACCTATAACCAGGTTCTCTCCTACGGGTATCTCCTGTAAGATCTCATTCATTTGCTTCCGAAAATCCCTCTTAGTCTGATAATCTAATCCTACTTGAGGGGCGTATGCACTAATAATGTTCACTATATTCCCTCTAATAACTAGTTTAATTAACATAATCCCATCCCCTTTCCTAATGAGCGCCACTACATTCTCCACAAGATTCTTGGCAATTATGATTCTTACCTCATTCTTGCGTCTATCCTTACCACTATAGTACAATTTAAAACTGGTATCCTCAATTTCCCTAGCTTTTTCACCCGTCCACTTAGTTTCTTGTACACTGTAGACACCCCACTTTTGACTGCTTGTGAGACTCGAACGCTTGATTCGATGCACTCGATGATAAAAGTTGAATTATGAATTTGCGGCGATTCGGAATCAGTCAGACTCCCGAAATAACCTCAAGTCTTCAACATTTGTTTTGTTTGAACCTGTGAGCTTTATTTTTGGACCTTTTCCCTCCATGAGCTGAGTTTAAACAAAAAAATAGGGGAGGCCATCAAGGCTCGGCCGTGTATTGGTGATGCCCGGCCGTGGCTATGAATGGCCGGTCGGCCTTTGATGGTATTAAACACTGTTCTGGGTGGGAGGCAGCCAGCTGTCCATTTTTGAAGATATTTTCCACCTCCTGAGCTCGAATTCTATAAAAGGAAGGCTTTGGGATTGTTTTGGGATTGACAAAAAATATCAAGAAGAGATATATACATATAGAGAGTCTATTCTCCTCATTTTTCCTTGGCAAGCAAGGTTTGAGCTAACCTAGCTTGTTCATCTCCACCATACACACCATACACAACCTGGTTTGATCATCCTAAGGCCTTAGTTGATCTTGAGAAAACATAATTCAAACTAGAGAGTACATAGGAATCAAGGTTGAAGCTCCAAGAATAAGTTTGTTTCTTGAAAGGTATAAGCTTGTGTCCTTCTTTCTTGCTTTCATTTCTATCATCTATACCATAATTCTTGCTGTTTTGGTGGCTTTTGGACTTGTTTGGAGTGTTGGAGTTGGGATTGGAGAGTTACCAAAAAGGCAGAGAGAGCTTGCTCTCTCGACACCTTTATCCATAACTCAAACCTTCTCTATTTCACTCTCACTTTTTGGGTTTTTAAACTAATTTTCAGAGGCTTGAGAAGGCTAAAAACCATGTTTTGAAGCTTCAAAAATGGAGGGCTTAGCCACCTCTCTTTCCCTTTGTTCACTAGCTTTGATTCTCTTCCTCATTGTTAAGCTTTTAATGCGTTATTAGCCACTGTTTTTACCCTTTTAGGGGCTGTTTTGGTGATTCCATGGCCATTAAAATTATTTCATGCTTTGGTTAGTTCATGTGTTGTCCTACAAGTTGGCCTACATTAACTTGTTGTAATGCTTTCTTTGCTTTGTTTTCATGATTAAGTGTTTCACTCTAACCAATCAATCAACCATCTATCACTTGTATTTGAGAATGATTTCAACCGAGCAAGGTTGCTCAAAACATGTAAGAATGGCCTACACTTAATGGATTAATCTCTTAGGAGATTCATTGTCAACGGTGTAGCCTTTCTCTGATGTTTTTAGAGAAACCTCTTGTTTGATATTATTTCTTGATTAGAGGACTTAACATTACCATGGACAAATGGACTAATAAATGGATATGACTAAAGCAAATTGGTTTAAAATTTGGTTCAACACACTTAAAGAAAATGGCTTGAAAAGCTTGAACTTGGCCGGACGTTATGCCAAACTTCTTGTGTCAAGTGTTATCATGCGTCAATCCATGGCGTTTTGATGTTCTTGAAGCGTCTCGACTTCCTTTTTTGAGTTCATTTCAGGACAAAAAGGGAAGGGTGGTCATTTGCATTTCGTTTATTGATTTTGTCCAAAATCATGTCCTAAAGCATCAAGCAATCAATTGCTCATTGATGTATTTAGAAATGATTCCATTCTTCACTTGAGGCCTTCCTATGATAGGGAAGGGAGGAAGGGCAAACAGAGCTTAAAAAATGCTCTATCTGCTCTGTTTCACCTCAGAGCACTGAACAGAACTGTTGTCATGACCCGAACCCGCCCCTATGGGTTAAGGACATAACCAGCCAGTAATCAAGGGATTACCTAGGGCCTCAAACCAAACCAGACATAACTCATCAGAGAAATGGACCAAACAGAAGCAACTTACAAATTGTTCATAGAGCTGTGCTTACATGGCACATCATAACAATCCATATACATACATGTTAATAACTCACGTCAAAATAAATAATAACACAAAGTTCTGTATATACAGGATCATTGAGTCTAAGTCGGTCAAACCCAAAGTTTATATACAAAAGTGATCCAATGTTTTCGCCAATGTAACAAAACCATATCAAAAGAGCAAAAGAGGCGAAGACAAGTTTCGTGCGTGAGACGTTTGGGCTAACTCTTCAAAACTTTGACTGTTTCTCACATGTTTCACTGAGGCTGGGTTTGGACATCCCTTGGCTCACCTACATAAACATGAATGAGCGTAAGCGAAAGCCCAGTGAATAATATCAAATAAGGAAGATACATGAACAATCTTTGAAACAGTTACATCAGACGACCTTGGGCCCAATTCATGTTTCCATTTAATGTATCAATCGACTAAAGTTCTAGACGTATCAAACGGCCTCGGGCCCAATTAACTCGTACCCGACAGCCTTTGGCCCATCCATTTATGTCTAACGGCCTTTTGGCCCAATCATTCGTATCCGACGGCCTTCGGCCCAATCGTTCATACCAAACTATCATTCATGTCAGACGGCCTTTGGCCCAATCATTCATATGTCAAACTATCATTCGTGTCAGATTATCATTCATGTCAGACGGCCTTTGGCCTAATCATTCATATGTCAGACTATCATTCGTATCAGACTATCAGTCATTCATGTCATATGGCCTCTGGCCCATTCATTCGTGTCATACGGCCTCTGGCCCATTCATTCGTGTCATACGAATATTTGTCCTCCAATTCAATGTAACAAACCTATAAGACTTATATAGGAGCAAGCAATTGGACAAATAACATACTTTAGATATCTTTGTTAAGATATTACTCACAGTGTTCTGCCGGTGGATTCATCCCTGAGCTCGACTCTACACATTACATAACACATATGGGTCACAAACGATTCAATCCGTTCTTAATTCATACATCCCTCTTAGGCTTCTTTCTTATTCTTTTAATTCATTCATAATGCTCAATGCATACCTAAGAGTACTTAGAAGTGAAAGAGAACGGAAAATGAAACACAGAACATTTTTATAAAATTTCTGAAACAGGGGTCCCCGCTCGAGCGTGGATTCCTCCACTTGAGTGGACCCTCATGGTCTGCAAAAGTACTGGTTGCCTCATTTTTACGCTCGAGCGTGAATTCGGATGCTCGAGCTGAAGGTCACGCTACATAGCTCCCCGCTCGAGCGTGAATATCCCTGCTCGAGCGGACATCCATGTTTGTAAAAAGTTCTGGGAGCTCGTATTTCCCGCTTGAGCAGCGCCTTCCCCGCTCGAGCGGACATGCCAAATTCTGGAAAATCCAGAATTGTTCTTGAGGCTCAAACTTGATATTCAAAGGCTTCAAAGCTCGAATTTAGGTACCAAAAACATGAGAAATGCATACATAGCATGAGAGCATAGGAGATTTGGGACCAATTATTCAAAACCATGATCAAATTCTCAAATTAACCAACATTTCTCTTCATAGTTTCAAAACATGTGTATTCAACTTCACATTACTCCATGTCTTCATTAATCAAACATGGATGTAATCTTTTAACTCCAATTTCATTTCAAATGGCTCAAGTGATGCTTACACACATAAAACTCATCCAAATCATGCTTGCATGTATGATCCAACAACTCAATTTTTCATAATTAACAAGCTACATGATAGATTATACAATTCTTGCCAATTCATGATAATTCTATGCATGCATGCACATTCTAACTCCATATTCAACTTAATCTTTGCCATGAGCTACCAAACCACTTGAATTCACAAAATCACAAGCTCAAACTCATGAATTTACTCACCTAGGAGCTTTAATCTTCCAAATTATGGTTAATTCTTGAGTTGGTCTTCAATTTATTCAAGTTTCTTGCACAATCTTCAATTGCCTTCACCCTCTCTCTCTCTAGCCGACCCTCTCTCTCTCTCTCTCTAAAGTATAAAATTTGATTTTGAGCTCAAGCAAAGTGAATGAGGGTGTAAATTGGCCCTTTATAAGCTCCTTCTGAAACACATTTCTTTAATATTAAATAATTGAGCACCATTTCATTAATTTAATCTATTTAATTTGATCCGAATCAATTTTCAATTAAATTTCACTGTAGGCTCTAAAAATTACGCCAATCACAATGGCGTAGTCAATTTCGGTTTCTATAGCCGATAGGGCCTTCAATTTAAATTCTAAAGCAGATAATCAAATAGATTTTCCAACGGTGAACAGATAGAAATTTGAAACCACATATATTCATATAGATGGCACTCAAAATCACATCAAACACATAATCACAATCATATTAAGATTAATTAGCATAATACGGACCAGGGTTATCACAGTCTTCCCCTCTTTAGGAAGTTTGGTCCTCCAAACTTATTTTACCTTCGTCGGAAAACAAATGTGGATAGCGTAGACGCATTTCATCCTCTTTTTCCCACATGGCATCCGTCCTATAGTGTTCTTTCCATTCCACTTTCACCATTGGGATGGACTTGTTTCTCAATTGTTTCACTTGCCGGTCAATGATTCGTTCCGGTCATTCGACGTACTCCATATTTTCATCAAGAGCTACCCGGTGATAATCGATCACATGAAATGGGTCTCGAAGATAACCCCTCAACATTGACACATGAAACACATTATGGATTTGTTCGAATCCCGGTGGCAAAGCGACTCGGTAAGCGACTGGACCAAGCCTTTCCAGAATTTGAAACGGCCCAATGTAACGGGGCGACAACTTACCCTTCTTTCCAAATTTGACTTGGCCTTTCATCGGAGTCACATGGATAAAAACATGGTCACCAACCTCATACTCAAGAGGTCTTCTTCGAACATTTGCATAATTCTTTTGTTGGTCTTGAGCTGTTTTGAGCCTTTGCTGAATAGTTTTGATCTTCTCAGAAGTGTCTTGCACAATTTCAGGCCCAAGTAAAACTCTATCCCCGACTTCTGTCCAACAAATTGGTGATCTACACATTCTACCATACAAAGCCTCGTATGGTGCCATACCAATGCTGGAGTGGAAGCTGTTATTGTTTGCAAATTTTGCTAGTGGCAAATGGTCTTCCCAACTCCCTTGAAAATCTAAGGTACACATTCTCAACATATCCTCTAACGTCTGTATAGTCCGTTCTGATTGCCCATCTGTTTGTGGATAGAATGCGGTACTAAACCTCAGTTCTGTCCCCATAGCTTTCTGCAAGCTCTTCCACAATCTAGATACAAATTTTGGATCTCTATCCGACACAATAGTTATCGGAACTCCGTGTAAACGGACAATTTCATCAACATATATAGTAGCCAGTCTATAAGCATCAAAGGTAGTTCTAACAGGTAGAAAATGTGCAGATTTAGTCAGTCTATCAACTACAACCCAAATAGAATCCATACCTCGAGGAGTCCGAGGTAGGCCAACAATAAAATCCATAGTCACATGCTCCCACTTCCATTTAGGAATAGGGAGAGGTTGAAGTAGACCGCCCGGTTTCTGATGTTCAGCTTTAACTTGCTGACATTGAAGACATTTGGACACATATTCTACAATTTCTTTCTTCATTTTAGGCCACCAATAGCTTTGTTTCAAATCCCGATGCATTTTATTGTTACCCGGATGCATAACAAACACTGATTTATGGGCTTCATCTAAAACCCTTTTCTTTAGTTTCGGAATATTTGGGATACATATTCGGTTTCGAAATCTCAACACTTCGCCTTCGATGCTGAACTCTGCTTTCGGACTTGTCTCAAATTCATCAATCACTTTATTGAGGAATTCATCCTCTTTTTGTTTTTATTTAATCTCATCAATGATTGCTGGTTCAGCTGAAATAACGGCTATCAATCCGCCCTGTTCACATAATACCACTTCAATTTCAGACTTCTCAAAATCTTGCAAGATTTTTTTTCTGTTCGGTAAGCAAATAAGCCATACTCCCCATCGCCTTTCTGCTTAGGGCATCAGCGATTGTATGAGCTTTCCCGGGGTGATATTGGATTTCAAGATCATAATCCTTTATTAGTTCAAGCTATCTCATTTGCTGCGTATTTAGCTCTTTCTCTGTAAAGAAGTATTTCAGGCTCTTGTGATCTGTGTAGACTTCACATTTCGCCCCATACAAATAGTGCCGCCAGATTTTCAAAGCAAAAACAACTACGGCCAATTCTAAATCATGTGTTGGGTAGTTTTTCTCATGTGGCCTCAACTGCTGAGAGGCATAGGCAACAACCTTTCCGTTCTGCATTAATACACAACCCAAACCTTTATAAGATGCATCACTGAAAATTACAAAGTTTTTTCGTACCTGTGGGCAATGTCAATACTGGTGCAGTGGTCAGTCTCGTTTTCAGCTCATGAAAGGCAGATTCTCTTTCGTCATTCCATTCAAATGGTTGCCCTTTGCGTGTCAATTGGGTAAGAGGTACAACTATCCTTGAAAAGTCTTTCATGAGCTGGAAAAAATTTCATTTAATCAATAGGGATTACCCAGAACAATTTTAGACCATTCTCCAATTTTGTTGAAGGAAGATGATAGGGATTAGGGTCCTAAGCCATTCAAATTCATTAATTCTTGGACATCATATCCTACATTCTTGACTGAAATCAAGCACATTTGGGAGGTCACATAGGTTTCAGGATGGGCAGGGTACAGATTAATGAGGAAGCTATCCTCTTTAAGGAGTCACTTAAGGGTGTGAAATAGGGAGGTGTTTGGCAATATTAATACTATGTTGAGGTCAGCAGAACAAGAACTACATGAATGGGATTTGAAGGCAGAAACTAGATCTCTGGATGTGCTGGAAACAATAAGAAGGAGAGAGGTTAGAAGTCAGGTATGGAAGCTTAGTAGAAATAAGGAAAGAATATGGCATCAAAAGTCTAGATTGCTGTTGGCTAGGTGTGGTGACAGAAATACTAGATTTTTCCATCTTATGGCAAGTAGTAGGCAGAGAGTGAACTTGATAGATTCTGTGTCAGTGGAGGGAGTGAGACATGAGGATCCAACTTAGGTGAAACAAGCAGAGCTTAGCCATTTTAGAAACCATTTTGCTGAAAGTTGGACTTCTAGGCCACAAATTTCTGGACCTTTTGCTACAATTTCTCTAGAGGCAGCAGTGGGTTTAGAAGCAATGTTTGCTGAAGAAGAGATCTGGGTAGCTATTCAGGATTGTGATGGGAACAAGGCTCCTGGCCCAGATGGTTTTAACTTAGCTTGCATTAAAAAATGTTGGGGAATAATGAAAGGTGATATATTGCAAATGATGTATGAGTTTCACACAAATGGGAAGCCGGCAAGGGGTGTTAACAGTTCTTTCATGGTGCTCATATCCAAGAAGGACAATCCCATTGGCTTGGGGGACTATAGACCCATTAGCTTGGTTACCTCAGTGTACAAGATTTTGGCCAAGGTGCTATCTAGAAGATTAAAGAAGGCCCTTCCCTCTGTGATAGATGAAGTGCAGTTAGCTTTTGTCAGTGGTAGATATATCTTAGATGGGGTGTTAATAGCAAATGAAGTTGTAGATTGGTGGAAAAAGTCTAAGAAGAAAGGCATTATCTTAAAATTGGACTTTGAGAAAGCCTATGATTCAATAAATTGGGAATTCCTGTTGGCAATGATGAGAAATTTTGGATTTGGTGACAAATGGATCAGGTGGATGAAAGCTTGTATCTCTACAACTATGGTGTCAGTTCTTGTCAATGGGGCACCTACAGAGGAGTTCCAGCCACAAAAGGGGTTAAGGCAAGGGGATCCCCTTTCTCCATTCTTGTTCATTATTGCTGCAGAGGGGCTTAACCTGTTACTAGCTAGGGCTAAAGTACAGGGTTTATTTAGGGGTGCTACTGTTGGTTCCAATGTTGTGAGTGTCTCACATCTCCAATTTGCTGATAATACTATTATATTCTGTGAAGGAGATAATGAGGATATTTCGAACATTAAGAGGGTGTTGAGATGTTTTGAAGTGATGTCTGGGTTAAGAATTAATTATCATAAAAGTGTAGTGTGTGGTGTGGGCTTCCAAGAAGATCAATCTAAGGAGTTTGCTAAGGTTTTGAATTGCTTAACTAAGAAATTACCCTTTTCTTTCCTTGGTCTCCCTTTAGGGGCTAATCTTAGGAAACAGAGTACTTGGGACCCAGTTGTGTAGAAGGTGAACAAAAAGTTGTCCTCTTGGAAGAGGAAGCTTCTATCCTATGCTGGGAGATTGACTTTGATCAAGTCAGTCCTTGCCAATTTGCCAATCTATTTTCTTTCTCTCTTTAGAATGCCTAAGGGTGTTGTTAAAGCCCTAGTCAAGTTGCAGTCATCTTTTCTGTGGGGAGGGAATGTTAATAAAAGGAAAGTGCACTTGGTCAAATGAAAGGAGATCACAAGAAATAAAAGTCAAGGAGGTTTGGGTGTGAGAGACTTAGGAGAGGTGAATGAATGCTTGTTATTGAAGTGGTGGTAGAGGTATGGTAATGAAGATTCAGCTTTGTGGAAAACTGTGGTTTGTTCAAGGTATGGTAGGAATGGAGGAGGTTGGCTTTCAGTTCTGAACTTTTCAGGTGGGATGTCCATAGTCTGGTTGGACATTGTGAAATTGCTCTCAGAAAATCAGTAATTGGGGGATTTCTATGGAGAGCATTTTAGAATTAAGATTGGAAATGGAAGGAGAATCTTGTTTTGGCAGGATAAATGGCTTAACAATAGTGACCTGAAGGTTCAATTCCCTAGGCTTTATAGTTTATCCACTGAGAAAGATGAGACCCTTCAGCAAATCAGTGCTAAGAAGAGTAATATGGGACTGTGGCAGCTTAAATTTAGAAGACAGTTATTTGTATGGGAAGCTGAGGAGCTATAGAGATTGATGGAGTTGTTGGATACATCTACATTGTTGAGGTTTGATTGTGTTGACTCTTGCTTTTGGTTAGCAAATAGTTCAGGCCTTTTTTCTGTCTCTTCTGTGAGAAGCTGGTGGGATGCTAAAATAGGGACTGGTCAGGTTGTGCCTAAAGGGGTATGGGTCGGTTTAGCTCCGCCAAAAGTGCAGTTCTTTTGCTGGTTGGCTTGGAGAGGCAGAATAAAGACTGCAACCTTCCTGCAGAGGATTAGGGTGCCACCTGTTTCAGCGAATAATATGTGTGTGTTTTGCCAAGCTGAGGTGGAATTCTTGAATCATGTGCTCATGTTTTGTCCACTGGTGTAGAAATGTTGGTCTCAAATGGTAAGATGGAGTGATCAGGTTTGGGTAATCCCTGGATCAGTTCAGGACTTGTTACAGTGGTGGTCTGCTGGTAAGAGTAAGCATTGGGTCTCTAGATTATAGGAGGTAGTTCCAGCTGTTATGTTATGGTCTGTTTGGAGATTGCGAAATGAATGTATGTTCAAAGGGGCACCCATTTTTGATGATTTTTGTGATAAAGTGAAGGTACAGATTGCTTTGTGGGTAAAATGGAGTTTGGAGGTTGAGTATTCAGTTGATGATATTGTTTGCAATTTCAATCAGATTAGGTTGTCTGTTCAGGCCCTATGCAATTCTGCTTCAGGTCCTCTGTTGTAGGGTGCCTGATTCAGTTGCTTCAATGTGTGAATGGTCTGGTCTGGTCTGGTCTATCTGTTGCTAGGTTGCTCTTCTGCTGGTCTGCATCTGATATGGTCTGCTGAGTTGTGTGTTGGTCTGGTTGTTGTTGTGTTAGGAGTCCATGATGGATGCTTCAATGAGATGAAGGTCAATATGTTAAGTGGTTGATTGGGCTGTATATTGATCTGTGTGCTGTCATGCTGTTGGAGTTGCCTCAGATGCTCCTATCTGGTCTTTATGGTTTTGGTGTGTAGCTCTGCATCTGTCCTGCTGTTATGTAGTGCTGAAGTGATTTCTGTAGTGCTGCTCCAATTTCTACTGCTGGTTTAGCTTGGTCTACTCAGTTTTGGTTCTTGGAGTCTTCATTCAGGTTGGTGGCTCCCCCCAAGTTGGGTGATTTGCAGAATGCTATGCTTTATCTTCCTTGAGCAGATCTTGTTTAATCTTTGGATGCTTAACTTTGCAGTAAGGTTGTAGTAAGTTGGTATGCTGTATTTTGTTTGGCTACTTAACTTTGCAGTCATGTTGTAGCAAGTTGGTCTGCTGTGTTTTGTTTGTTGTAGTAGGTTGTAGTAAGTTGGTCTGCTGTGTTTTGTTTGTTGTAGTAGGTTGTAGTAAGTTGGTCTGCTGTGTGTAGAGTGTTATCTGCTTTCTTGTTTTGTTGTTGGTTCCTCACCAACTGGAGCTTGGAGCTTTAGGTAGCTCCAAGCTCCTCTTTATTGATGTTCTGTATCCTTTTGTACGCTTTCATCAATAAAGATTATCTTTGTCGATAAAAAAAAAAAGAAGTATAATCACTACAAGAAAATACACTTTTGGCGACCACTTTTGCTAACTAAAAATATTTTGGTTGCCAAAAGTTGTGGAATTGGCGACCAAAAATTATGTTAGTCGGTAAAAGTACAATATTTAGCTATTAATTTTTTTTAGTCAGGGTATATTGATTATTGGTGACTAAAAAAAAATTTAGTCGCTAAAAATGTCACAATTGGCGACTAAAAAAAATTTTGTCGCTAAATTTGCCACAATTGGTGACTAAAAAAATATTTTAGTCATTGTATAGATAGTTTTGGCAACTAAAATAATTTAGTCACTGAGTGAAAAATAAAAATTTACTTTTTATTTTTGGCAACCAAAAGTTTGGTCGGCAAAAATTTAATTTCAGTGACTAAAAAATATTTTAGTCGCTGTATAGATAGTTTTGGCAACTAAAATTATTTAGTCGCCGAATCAAAAATAAAAATTTACTTTTTATCTTTGGCGACCAAAAGTTTGGTCGGCAAAAATTTAATTTCAGCGACTAAAAAATATTTTAGTCGCCGTATAGATAGTTTTGGCAACTAAAATTATTTAGTCGCCGAATCAAAAATAAAAATTTACTTTTTATCTTTGGCGACCAAAAGTTTGGTCGGCAACAATTTAATTTCAGCGACTAAAAAATATTTTAGTCGCTGTATAGATAGTTTTGGCGACTAAAATAATTTGGTCGCGGAATGAAAAATAAAAATTTACTTTTTATCTTTAGCGACTAAAAGTTTGGTCGGCAAAAATTTAATTTCAGGGACTATAGATAGTTTTGGCAACTAAAATAATTTAGTCGCTGAATGAAAAATAAAAATTTACTTTTTATCTTTGGCGACTAAAAGTTTGGTCGGCAAAAATTTAATTTTAGCAACTAAAAAATATTTTAGTCGTTGTATAGATAGTTTTGGCAACTAAAATAATTTAGTCGCTGAATGAAAAATAAAAATTTACTTTTATCTTTTGCGACCAAAAGTTTGGTCGGCAAAAATTTAATTTCAGCGACTAAAAAATATTTTAGTCGTTGTATAGATAGTTTTGGCAACTAAAATAATTTAGTCGCCGAATGAAAAATAAAAATTTACTTTTTATCTTTGGCCACCAAAAGTTCGGTCGGCAAAAATATAATTTCAGCGACTAAAAAATATTTTAGTCGCTGTATAGATAGTTTTGGCAACTAAAATTTTTTAGTCGCCGGATCAAAAATAAAATTTAGTTTTTATCTTTGGCGACCAAAAGTTTGGTCGGTAAAAATTTAATTTCAGCGACTAAAAAATATTTTAGTCGCTGTATAGATAGTTTTGGCAACTAAAATAATTTAGTCGCTGAATGAAAAATAAAAATTTACTTTTTATCTTTGGCGACCAAAAGTTTGGTCGCAAAAAAATTATTTTCAACGACTAAATAAATATTTTAGTCGTTGTATAGTTACTTTTGGCTACTAAATTTATTTAGTCGCCGAATGGAAAACAAAAATTTACTTTTTATTTTTGGCGACTAAAAGTTTGATTGCCAAAAATTTATTTTTAGCGACTAAATAAATTTTAGTCGTCATATACCAACCTTTGCCGACTAAAAGAAATTTAGTCGCCAAATATCTAGTATAGTTTTATTTTTCATCTTTGGTGACAACCTCATTTGGTCGGCAAATATATATTTTTGGTGACTAAAACACATTTAGTCGGCAATAAAACTCAATTTTTTTGGTAGGAGCACATACCGCCCAATTTGAGATGATGTTTATTATTATTATTATTATTATTATTATTATTATTATTATTATTATTATTATTATTATTATTATAATTTTATTTTTTATTTTTTATCATTTTTGGAGGGATTTTTAAATTAATTTGGTGAGGAACTCTGGAGGGATTTCAAACAAACTAAAATGAGTTAGGGCTTAAACACGTCTCTCTCTCTCTCTCTCTCTCTCTCTCTCTCACACTCTGTGACTCTCTCTCTCTTTCGCATCTGTCCTCTTCCGATTCTCTCACGTCTCTATCTCTCTCATTCCATTACTGCCCTTCTCTTGATATTGAATCTCTGTCACTTTGTTTCCATCGCCGTCGGGTAAGGAGCATCACTACCATCGGCACCACCGTCGATCCACTATTGGAGCATTACCCCAGTATGTCCTCTCTATTTTGCCTTCTCTCTGTCCCTCTCTCTGTGTGATACCCTGTTCCGTAGTATGCTAACTGGTCCTTAATTTGAGTATGATTATGTGTTTAGCATGATTTTTGTGCCATTATGTGAATATATGTGATTTTGAAATTCTATCTGTTCACCGTAGGAATATCTGTTTGAAAAATCTACTTTGGAAATTAAATCGAGGGCCTTATCGGCCACAGAACCCAAATTGATTACGCCATTGTGATTGGCATAATTTTTAGAACCTACGGTGAAATTTAATTAAAAATTGATTCTGGTCAGATTAAACTGATTAAATTAATGAATTAGTGCCCAAATATTTTATATTGAAATATTGTATTAGTGGGCCTTGTTGTATGATAGCACTACACTCCCCTCTAGCTCTTATGAACTTAAAAATCTGAGTTAGACTATTGTGAGGAAGAGAGTCGGCTGTAGAGGGGGAGAGAGAAGAGAATTGTGCATTTGTGGTTCAAGACTTAGACCTTTTGGGGATTAAGCTCAAGGATTGCTAAATTGGGAAGATTAAAGCTCCTTGGTGAGTGATTCATGCATTTATAGTCATCATCTTGTGAATTCAAGTTTAATAGATGGTCAAGAGCATGAATTAGTTTGAATGTAATGGAATTGAGTTGTATATGTTGGATTTCAAGATTATAGAAGCATGCATGTAAAGAATTGCTATAGATTTCCATGTTTGAGCTTAATTTGTGTAATCTATGTTGAAGTTGAATGAAATCCATGTGTATGACCATCTCTTCACCAAATAAGTTGTGAATAATGTGTATTTCTTGCATGCCAGAGTAGATCATGAAAGAATAAGCTTTGCATGTTTGAATTTGAGCATGTTGGTGATGAGTTGAGATATTTTGGGGCATGCATGTAGATAAATCACGAAATTGAGCTTCCTAATGTTGTAATCTTGTATTGGTAGCATGTTAACATGTGTAAATGTGTAATTTGAGCCATAACATGCATGAATTGTTGGTTGGAAGTCGAAATGAAGCTCAAGAACACAATTCTGGGTTTTCCAGAATTTTGAGGTCCGCTCGAGCGGGGAACATGACGCTCGAGCGGGAAAATCGTGCTCCCAGCACTTTTTGCAGAGTTGGATGTCCGCTCGAGCGGGATATCTCACGCTCGAGCGGGGAGCTTTTGTAGACAGGCCTTCCGCTCGAGCGCTCTATTACACGCTCAAGCGTATTTTTCATGCAACCAGTACTTTTGCAGGCCTTAAGGGTCCGCTCGAGCGGGGAAGTTGACGCTCGAGTGGGGACCCTGTTCTCTGAAATTTTGTATGCTCGTTCTATGTTTCGTTTTCCGTTCTCTTTCACTTGTAAGCACTCTTAGGCATATGTTAAGCATTGTAAATGAGTTAATGAGATAAGAATAAAGCCTAAAGAGGAATATATGAATTAGAGAACGGATTGAACTATTAGTGACCCTTTTGTGTTCGTGAAATGTGTAGGGTCAAGCTCCAGGGCAAATCCGCAAGCCGATCACTGTGAGTAATATCGATATTTGAAAGCTTATCAATGTCCAATTGTCTATTCCCTTATAAGCTTTATGAGTTGCTAATTGGGATTGTGGACAAAAGTCTGACATGAATGAATGATTGGACCAAAGGTCGTTTTGATAATAATAATAATAGACCGAAGGTCGTTTTGATAGAAATGAATGGACCGAAGGTCGTTTTGGTAGAACTGAATGGACCGAAGGTCGTTTTGATAGAAATGAATGGACCGAAGGTCGTTTTGGTAGAACTGAATGGACCGAAGGTTGTTTTGATAGAAATGAATGAACCGAAGGTCGTTTTGGTAGAACTGAATGGACCGAAGGTCGTTCTGATAGAAATGAATGGACCGAAGGTCGTTTTGACATATATGAATGGACCGAAGGTCGTTTTGACATGAACGAGTGGGCTGAAGGCCGTTTTGACATAAATGAATGGGCCGATGGCCGTTTCGACAGAAGTGAGTAGGCCGACGGCCGTTTTGCCATGAATGGAAACCTGAATGGGCCAAAGGCCAGAATGTTTGGAACTACTGTCACTTGATTTGAATTTCGTATATTTATACATCTGTTAAATAGAAATATGAATTGGGCCCAAGGCCGTTTGGAATATGTTGTTCTACATCGTTATGTAACTGCTGTATCTGACTTGATATTATTTACTGGGCTATCGCTCACGCTCATTCATGTGTTTTGTAGGTGAGCCAAGAGAAGTCCAAACCTAGCCCCAGTGAAGTCTGCCAGGAACAATATGAGTTTTGGAGAGTCAGCCTTGTGTCTCACGCACGAGACCCAACCTTGCCATTTTGTCATGTAGTTATATTTTGACTTGTTGGCAAGGACCTTGTGTATATCTGTATATAGTTTTGATATGGGTTGACTCAGTTTAGATGATCCTGTCTGTAAGGATTTTATGGTACTGTACTTTGTTGTGGGTTATTAACGTATATATGCATGGTTTGTTTTGAAGTGCATACAAGCACGGCTCTATGGACAAAGTTTTTAATTATTGCTTCCGTTTGGCCCCTTTACTCTGTTGAGTTACGTCTGTTTTGGTTTGAGGCCGTAGGTAATCTCAGGATTACTGGCCGGTTATGTCCTTAACCCATAGGGGTGGGTTCGGGTCATGACAGAGTGGTATCAGAGCACGAGTTAATAACCCACACACTTGTCCAAAAAGAGCAATAAGCGTCTAGATAAGATCTAGGATGCATTCATGTGATAAATATGATGTTGGAAGCATTGATTATATGCTTAAATGTTTTGATATGAACAATTGTATGTTGTAAGTTGAGAACTACTTGCATTGCAAATCATCTGAATATATGTGCTTCTTAGTATACGCATACTTGTGTACCTTTTGTGTAAAAAATAATGCAAGTTTAATCAGATGGGGAGAACTAGAGGTGATGAGATAGAGGAATCTTCCACTGCCGGACTGGACAGAATGGAAAGACTGATTCAGGAAATGACAGAGGCTTTGAGACAGCAACAGGAGTGGCAACAACAATGGCAGCAACCACACCCGCCACCTCCACCTTCGGCACCACCTGTGCCAGATAATCAAAATGATGACCGGATAATAGCTCTCACCAAGGAATTCAAGAAAATGAAACCACCACAGTTCCACGGGGGATTAGATCCGTTGAAAGCCGAAGCGTGGGTCCTCGGCATTGAGAAACTATTTGAAGTATTCCCCTGTTCAGAGACACAGAAGGTGCTTCTAGCCACTTTTATGCTAGAAGACGAGGCAAGAAGATGGTGGATGTTAATGCGAGAAAACCACAAAGATGTTGATTGGGTGAAATTTTTAGAAATCTTCTATGAGAAGTACTTCCCGCAGTGTGTCCGGGATATGAAAGTGGCAGAGTTCATGGAACTCAAGCAAGACAGCATGACTGTAGCTGAGTATGAGGCCAAATTTACTGAGTTGGCCAGGTT
The DNA here is from genome assembly GCA_030407325.1 of Camellia japonica. Lineage (NCBI taxonomy): Eukaryota > Viridiplantae > Streptophyta > Magnoliopsida > Ericales > Theaceae > Camellia > Camellia japonica. The sequence continues at coordinate 24,785 of JAPPVO010001373.1, read as the reverse complement.
TGCACCACACGTAATTGACACTGATTATAAGAAGGCAAGACATTTTGAAGGAGGGCTCCGAAGTGACATCCTAGAGAGAGTGAATGTCCTGAAGTTGGAGACCTACATTGGGGTACTTGATAGGGCCATCATATCAGAGGCTAATATAGCTAGACAAGCTAAGCCAACAACAGAATGGAAAGGTAACAAGAGACAAGGCTTCTTTTCGAGAAGAAATTTCTGAAAAAGCAAAACACGGGCTCCTCAACTACCTCAAGTTCTTCCCGAGACACAGCTTCCATGTGCAACATTTGTAGCAAAAGGTACCGTGGAGTCTGTTACCGTGCATCAAGAGCCTGTTTCAAATGTGGGAAACAGGGCACATAGCCCGAGAATATAATCAGAACAGTGGGAAACTAGCAGCTGGTTCAACTGCATCAGTTCCAAAACTGGGAAATACTTTGAGATCTGCTACTACTGGGGAGACAGTGAGACAGGGGAGAGTTTTTGCACTTGTTCCGGGCGATACACGGAATGCCAATGCCGTTGTCTTAGGTACTATTTCAATATGTAATTAGGATGCCTTTGTATTAATGGATTCTGGATCAACACACTCATTTGTGACATATACATTTGCATCTAGACTGAATAGACCCCTAGAGTTATTGCCATATTTGTTGTGTGTGTCTGCTCCCTCGGGGGAATCTGTGTTATGTGATTATATATATCGGTTTTGTGACATGCATATCGAGGATGCTACCCTATATGTAGATTTGTTGCCCTTGAACTTTAGACATTTCGATGTAATTTTGGGCATGGATTGGTTGACCAAATACTGTGCCACCATAGATTGTGTGACAAAAAGGGTTGTATTTAAACCACCAGAACAGAAAGAGATTGTGTTTGTGGGTAATGGGGTAGTGCCTCCACCTTACTTGATATCTGCAATGAAAGCGTGTAAACTGATAAGGAAAGGGTGCCAGGGTTATTTGTGCTATGTATTGTCTGAACAATTTGAGGGTGTTGAATTGAGTAATATTCCTATTGTTAGAGAATTCCCAGATGTGTTTCCAAATGAATTACCAGGGGAATTGGTAGACAGGGAGATAGAGTTTACCATTGAAACTGTGCGAGGCACCCAGCCCATTTCTAAGACTCCCTACAGAATGGCTACTGCTAAAATGAAAGAATTGAAAGAACAGTTGCAAGACCTCCTTGACAAGGGGTTTATCCAACCTAGCACTTCGCCTTGGGGTGCACCAGTGCTATTTGTGAAAAAGAAGGATGGTACTTTGCGCCTGTGCATCGATTATCGGGAATTGAATAAGGTAACAGTAAAGAACAAATACCTCCTACCCCGTATTGATGATTTATTTGACCAGTTGCAGGGATCACATGTGTTTTCTAAGATTGATTTGAGATCCGGGTATCATCAGCTGAAGGTTAAGGCAGAGGATGTCGAGAAAACCGCATTCAGAACGAGGTATGGTCATTTTGAGTTTCTTGTTATGCCATTTGGAGTAACTAATGCTCCGGCAGCATTTATGGACTTGATGAATAGAATTTTCAAAACCTACCTTGATGAGTTTGTTGTAGTCTTCATCGATGATATTTTGATATACTCTAAAGATAGACTCGAACATGAACATCATTTGAGGACTGTTTTACAAATACTTCGGGAAAGAAAATTATTTGCTAAACTAAAGAAATGTGAGTTTTGGTTAGATGAGGTTGTTTTCTTAGGGCATGTGATCAACAAGGAAGGAATTTCAGTGGACCCGCAGAAAATAGAGGCAATTGTGAATTGGCCTACACCGACTAACGTGACAGAAGTTCGTAGTTTCATGGGCTTAGCTGGGTACTACAGGAGGTTTGTGAAGGACTTTTCGAAATTAGCAGTACCTTTTACCCAATTGACACGTAAAGGACAACCATTTGAGTGGAATAGTGAAAGAGAATCAACCTTTCATGAATTGAAGACGAGATTGACTACTGCACCAATTTTGACATTACCTTCAGGTACGGAAAATTTTGTGATTTTCAGTGATGCATCTTATAAGGGTTTGGGTTGTGTTAATGCAGAACGGAAAGGTTATTGCTTACGCCTCTCGACAGTTGAGGCCGCACGAGAAGAATTATCCAACACATGACCTAGAATTGGCCGCAGTTGTTTTGCTTTGAAAATCTGGCGGCATTATTTGTATGGGGCGAAGTGTGAAGTCTACATGGATCATAAGAGCCTAAAATACTTCTTCACGCAAAAAGAGTTGAATATGCGTCAGAGAAGATGGCTGGAACTGATAAAAGATTACGACCTAGAATTCAGTACCACCCCGGGAAAGCTAATACAGTTGCTGATGCCTTGAGCAGAAAATCAACGGGGAGTATGGCTTGTTTGCTTACTGAACAAAGGGAGATTTTGCAAGACTTTGAGAAGTCTGAAATTGAAGTGGTAATGTGTGAACAGGGCGGATTGATAGCCGCTATTGTAGCCGAGCCGGCGACCATTGATGAAATTAAACGGAAACAGAAAGAGGATGAGTTCCTCAGGAAAGTGATTGATGAATTCGAGGCAAGCCCGAAAGCAGAATTCAGTATTGAGAATGAAATGTTGAAATTCCAGAACCGAATATGTGTCCCAGATATCCCGGAACTAAAGAAGAGGGTTTTAGATGAAGCCCACAGGTCCGTATTTGCTATGCATTCGGGTAACAATAAAATGTATCGGGATTTGAAACAAACCTATTGGTGGCCTAAAATGAAGAAAGAGATAGCAGAATATGTGTCCAAGTGCCTTCAGTGTCAGCAAGTTAAGGTTGAACATCAGAAACCAGGCGGTCTACTTCAACCTCTCCCTATTCCTGAATGGAAGTGGGAACATGTGACTATGGATTTCGTTGTTGGCCTACCTCGGACTTCTCGAGGTATAGATTCTGTTTGGGTTGTAGTTGATAGACTGACTAAATCTGCACATTTTCTGCCTGTCAAAACTACATTTACTGCTTATAGATTGGCTACTATTTATGTTGATGAAATTGTCGTTTACACGGAGTTCCGGTATCTATTGTGTCGGATAGAGATCTGAAATTTGTATCTAGATTGTGGAAAAGTTTGCAGGAAGCTATGGGAACAGAACTAAGGTTTAGTACTGCATTCCACCCACAGACAGATGGGCAGTCAGAACGAACGATACAAACTTTGGAAGATATGCTTCGCATGTGTGCTTTGGATTTTCAGGGGAGTTGGGAGGATTATTTGCCACTTCCAGAATTTGCTTATAATAACAGCTTCCACTTCAGTATCAGTATGGCACCATACGAGGCTTTGTATGGTAGGAGGTGTAGATCACTTATTTGCTGGACAGAGGTCGGGGATAGAGCTTTGCTTGGGCCCGAAATTGTGCAAGACACTTTTGAGAAAATCAAAGTTATTCGGCAAAGGCTCAAAACAGCTCAAGACCGGCAAAAGAATTATGCAGACGTTCGGAGAAGACCTCTTGAGTATGAGGTTGGTGACCATGTATTCATCCGTGTTTCTCCGATGAAAGGCCAAGTCCGGTTTGGAAAGAAGGGCAAGCTGTCGCCCCGCTACATTGGGCCGTTTCAGATTTTGGAGAGGCTTGGTCCAGTTGCCTACAGAGTTACTTTGCCACCAGGATTCGAGTAAATCCATAATGTGTTTCATGTGTCGATGTTGAGGGATTACCTCCAAGACCCGTTACATGTGATTGATTATCACCGGATAGCTATTGACGAGAATATGGAATACGCCGAGTGGCCGAAAAGAATTGTTGATCGACAAGTGAAAGAATTGAGAAACAAATCCATCCCAATGGTGAAAGTGGAATGGAAGGAACACTATGGGACGGATGCCACGTGGGAAAAAGAGGAGGAAATGCGACTACGCTATCCACATTTGTTTCCTGACGAAGGTAAATTAAGTTTAGAGGACCAAACTTCCTAAAGGGGGGAAGACTGTGATACCCCTGTTCCGTAGTATGCTAACTGGTCCTTAATTTGAGTATGATTATGTGTTTAGCATGATTTTGTGTGCCATTATGTGAATATATGTGATTTTGAAATTCTATTTGTTCACCGTAGGAATATCTGTTTGAATAATCTGCTTTGGAAATTAAATCGAGGGCCTTATCGGCCATAGAACCCAAAATTGATTACGCCATTGTGATTGGCATAATTTTTAGAGCCTACGGTGAAATTTAATTAGAAATTGATTCTGGTCAGATTAAACTGATTAAATTAATGAATTAGTGCCCAAATATTTTATATTGAAATATTGTATTAGTGGGCCATGTTGTATGATAGCACTACACTCCCCTCTAGCTCTTATGAACTCAAAAATCTGAGTTAGACTATTGTGAGGAAGAGAGTCGGCTGTAGAGAGGGAGAGAGAAGAGAATTGTGCATTTGTGGTTCAAGACTTAGACCTTTTGGAGATTAAGCTCAAGCATTGCTAAATTGGGAAGATTAAAGCTCCTTGGTGAGTGATTCATGCATTTATAGTCATCATCTTGTGAATTCAAGTTTAATAGATGGTCAAGAGCATGAATTAGTTTGAATGTAATGGAATTGAGTTGTATATGTTGGATTTCAAGATTATAGAAGCATGCATGTAAAGAATTGCTATAGATTTCCATGTTTGAGTTTAATTTGTAAATCTATGTTGAAGTTGAATGAAATCCATGTGTATGACCATCTCTTCACCAAATAAGTTGTGAATAATGTGTATTTCTTGCATGCCAGAGTAGATCATGAAAGAGTAAGCTCTGCATGTTTGAATTTGAGCATGTTGGTGATGAGTTGAGATATTTTGGGGCATGCATGTAGATAAATCATGAAATTGGGCTTCCTAATGTTGTAATCTTGTATTGGTAGCATGTTAACATGTGTAAATGTGTAATTTGAACCATAACATGCATGAATTGTTGGTTGGAAGTCGAATGAAGCTCAAGAACACAATTCTGGGTTTTCCAGAATTTTGAGGTCTGCTCGAGCGGGGAACATGACGCTTGAGTGGGAAAATCGTGCTCCCAGCACTTTTTGCAGAGTTGGATGTCCGCTCGAGCGGGATATCTCACGCTCGAACGGGGAGCTTTTGTAGACAGGCCTTCCGCTCGAGCGCTCTATTACACGCTCGAGCGTATTTTTCATGCAACCAGTACTTTTGCAGGCCTTAAGGGTCCGCTCGAGCGGGGAAGTTGACGCTCGAGCGGGGACCCTGTTCTCTGAAATTTTGTATGCTCGTTTTGTGTTTCGTTTTCTGTTCTCTTTCACTTGTAAGCACTCTTAGGCATATGTTAAGCATTGTAAATGAGTTAATGAGATAAGAATAGAGCCTAAAGAGGAATATGTGAATTAGAGAACGGATTGAACTATTAGTGACCCTTTTGTGTTCGTGAAATGTGTAGGGTCAAGCTCCAGGGCAAATCCGCAAGCCGATCACTGTGAGTAATATCAATATTTGAAAGCTTATCAATGTCCAATTGTCTATTCCCTTATAAGCTTTATGAGTTGCTAATTGAGATTGTGGACAAAAGTCTGACATGAATGAATGATTGGACCAAAGGCCGTTTTGATAATAATAACAATGGACCGAAGGTCGTTTTGATAGAAATGAATGGACCAAAGGTCGTTTTGGTAGAACTGAATGGATCGAATGTCGTTTTGATAGAAATGAATGGACCAAAGGTCGTTTTGGTAGAACTGAATGGACTGAAGGTCATTTTGATGAAAATGAATGGACCGAAGGTCGTTTTGGTAGAACTGAATGGACCGAAGGTCGTTCTGATAGAAATGAATGGACCGAAGGTCGTTTTGACATATATGAATGGACCGAAGGTCGTTTTGACGTGAACGAGTGGGCCGAAGGCCGTTTTGACATAAATGAATGGGCCGAAGGCCGTTTCGACAGAAGTGAGTAGGCCGAAGGCCGTTTTGCCATGAATGGAAACCTGAATGGGCCAAAGGCCAGAATGTTTGGAACTACTGTCACTTGATTTGAATTTCGTATATTTATACATCTGTTAAATAGAAATATGAATTTGGCCCAAGGCCGTTTGGAATATGTTGTTCTACATCGTTATGTAACTGTTGTATCTGACTTGATATTATTCACTGGGCTATCGCTCACGCTCATTCATGTGTTTTGTAGGTGAGCCAAGAGAAGTCCAAACCCAGCCCCAGTGAAGTCTGCCAGGAACAACATGAGTTTTGGAGAGTCAGCCTTGTGTCTCACGCACGAGACCCAACCTTGCCATTTTGTCATGTAGTTATATTTTGACTTGTTGGCAAGGACCTTGTGTATATCTGTATATAGTTTTGATATGGGTTGACTCAGTTTAGATGATCCTGTCTGTAAAGGATTTTATGGTACTGTACTTTGTTGTGGGTTATTAACGTATATGTGCATGGTTTGTTTTGAAGTGCATACAAGCACGGCTCTATGGACAAAGTTTTTAATTATTGCTTCCGTTTGGCCCCTTTACTCTGTTGAGTTACGTCTGTTTTGGTTTGAGGCCGTAGGTAATCTCAGGATTACTGGCCGGTTATGTCCTTAACCCATAGGGGTGGGTTCGGGTCATGACACTATGTCTCTCTTCCCCTAATATTTGTCTCTCTCACCCTGTCTTTGTTTTCTCTTTGGCTAAAGTAATTTTGTTCTACAATGTCTCACCCACTAGGGCCTTCACCATCCCCATTTTCTAGAGCATCTTCAACTCTCCCTAAAAACAATTTCAGGTATAAATATCCATCTCTTTCTATAAAATGATTCAAGGAACATGTAATTTCTTGTTTTTCTTTTTTTTGGTTGTGAAAGCCTGAAATTCATAGCACTTAAATTTTATCTTATAGTTTCATCTTATACTTAATTTATACTGGTAGCCAGTGGCGGAGGAAGCATGAAACCAGGGGGGTCACGTGCCCCCCTAGATTTTGGGAATTTTTTTTTTTTTTTTGCAAACGTAGAGAAAATATTTTAAATAAAAAATTACAAAAATATTATTAGAGTGAAATGTCAATGAAATTTTAAAAATTATGAGAACAATAATGATTATTTTGATTGAAAATGAAGAGACTATTACAAATAAACTATATTAGCTATGAAATTTTTTTAATGTAACGACGATGTCATTATTAGTGATATGCAAGTATAAATAATCTCACTATAAATATATGAAATTTATTGGATTGTTAGTTACATTTGACATGTGAGGTTCACTCTCTATGTGTTTATTTAGCATCAGTGGGTGATATCACATATCAATGATGACGTGGTGTTACCATTATATTGAATTTTTAATCAAATTTTGTATCAAAAAATAATTTATCATTATATAATTTATTTTAAGGCTTATATCCATATATTTTTTTTGTATTGTCCATGATACACTAGTTACAAATAACATATATCTTGTTTGTTTCTAGTTTTCAGAAAATTCTACTTTTTTATTTTTCGCATTTTAATGTTTTGAATGAATTTTTTTAATATTTTAAGCAAATTTTTTTTTAAATTTTTAGACACACCTAACATAAATACACTTAAAAGTATAATATTTGTGAAAAAAATATTTAAAAAAATATATTAAATACCAAAAAATACAAAAAAAAAAAAAACGAAAATTCAGTATATTTTTTTTGTATTTTTTGTGTATTTATTAATTTTTTAAAATATTTTTTCACAAATATTTTACTATTTAGATATATCTAAGTAAGATACATTTTAAAAAGTTAAAAAATTACTTAAAATTCAAAAAAATATTCACTAAAAACAAAAAAATACGACAAAAAAAAAAAACTCAATTTTCAAAAAACTGAATTCAAAAAACTGAAACGAAACACACTGATTATTATTTTTTTTTTACATTTCTTGAAATCAATCGTAAAAACTTACATGAAATATTTTTGTAAAAATTATTGTAATTAATAAGTGCCCCCTCTAATTTAATTTTTTTTGGCTCCGCCACTGCTGGTGGCGCCTGATAAAGATTCTTGAAGCTGCCTTGTTGAACTTTGCTTTTGTGATCTTCATCTTATACTTAAAATGATTCAAGGAACATGTAATTTCTTGTTTTTCTTTTTTTTGGGTTGTGAAAGCCTAAAATTCATAACACTTAAATTTTATCTTATAGTTTCATCTTATACTTAATTTATATTGGTAGCGCTCGATAAAGATTCTTGAAATTGCCTTGCTAAACTTTGCTTCTGTGATCTTCATCTTATACTTAATTTATACTGGTAGCGCCCAATAAAGGTTTGGAGTTTTGCTGACTAATATTTTTTTAGTTGCCAAAATATAAATTTCTACGATCAAATTGAAATTTAGTCGACAAAAGTAGAAGAGGGAAAAAAAAAAAAAAAAAAGTGGGAATGAAAAAATGTTTAGCGACTAAAATATTTTGGTCACAGATAATAATATTTGCCAACCAAAAATTAATTTTGTCGCCAAGGCGTGAAAATTTTAGAGGGAAACCATTTAATTGCCCCCGCCTGTTCTCTGTTTAAACTAATCAAATTGTTCTCTCTCATACAGATTCTCCTTCATCACCAAACCTCACCCCATCTCACCTTACTCTGTGACTTAGGGCTTAAAAACATGTTCGTCTCTCTTTCACTCTGTGACTCTCTTAGTTTGCGACTGTCTCTGTCTCTCGCATCTGTTTTCATCCGATTCTCTCTCTCGCATCTGCCCAGCTCCGATTCTCTCTCTCTCTCTCTCTCTCTCTCTCGCTTTTGTCTCAATCGCCGTTGGTACAGGAGCACCATCGGCGTCGATGCCCATCACACATGAGGACCATCGCAAACCAACAGCCTATATCATCTTATCTCGCAGTCACGATCCATCATTGGGGCACTAGCCAAGATATGTCCTCTCGGTTTCTCTCTCTCTCTCTCTCTATATATATATATATATATATGTATGTATCTCTATATCTCTATCTTTGTTCCTCTAATTTTGGCCTCTAGGGTTTTTTTCTTCTTTCATCCCCATACCTTTTTCACACAAACCTCCCTCTAAATCAACCCAGCCACCGCCATTCATATAGTGGGCAACTGGTTTCCTTCACTCTTCCCGTCTTTACCTCCATATCTGCGAAATCCATTCTTGAAACCCCTCCTCAAACCTTCATTTCCTAAACAATTGAAAGCACCAAGTATTTATTTTAAATGTGGTATAAAAAGCATGATCTGAGATTAAACATTTTGATTTAATTGCCTTGTATTTGTATGAAGTTGGGTTTGCTCTGAAACTGTGTAACAAAGCTGATGCTAACATTTAGAGCCCTCAGTTTTGCTTATTGTAACTGTGTAACATTCAGCCACTATAGAGTTCAATAATCTAAATTTTGACAATATGAGTCTAAATAATTTGGAATTTGACTGTATGCTAGCATCTATTAACTGTTGACATTGTTACCTTTATCTTCAAATGGAACTTGGATTTTAAACTGTATGAAGAAGTTGTGGGAACAGATGGTATGTAAATGAGACAGCCCCCGAACCACTTAAGGGATGTTTCTGGGTTTGAATTTGCACTTAGGGCTTTGGGTTCTTTGCTATCTTATGTACAACTACTTGCTGATGAGAGCAATTATGGAAGTTATAGTATTTGACAGTACAATTATGGAAGTTCTTTGCTATCCTACGTGAGGTTAGATTCTGTTGCCATGAGGGCTCTAAATTTCCGTAACATACTTAAAAAAAGGCACTTATATACGGTTCCCGCGAGGGAAACACGAATCAAACAACTCGCCTCTCTCTCTCTCTCTCTCAAATTCTCTAAAACTGTTTGTGTGTGTGTGGGTGTGGGTGATTTGAGGAGGGTGATTTGGTTGGTTGGAAGAAAATGGATGCAGCGATGGGATTGATGAAAAGAATTCTTCCGAAGCACACGAAGACTGCTCTCTCTGCTCTTCTCAGCCTCTTGCCTGACCACTCCTCTCATCTCATTTCCCAAGTCGATCAGCCTCTTCAGGTCCTCATTTCTCATGCCATTTCTTTGTTTTTTACTTCGATTCGGTTTTTTTTGTTTTCTTGCGATTTGTGTGCGTAAACACGACGGTTACTTTTCAATTTGCCTTCCTTCTGTATCTTTGATTGCATTCCATTAACAAGATTTGTGGATCTTAGATTTATCAAAATTTGATTTTTTACTGCTAATTTCTAGAAATGATATCTTCTCTCTCTCATATAATTGGGAAAGTTTCTTTCAAACTGGCAAGAACAGGTATTGTGTGATGTGGATTGTGGAAAGGAGTTCATCTTATGTGAATACAACAGAGATGCTGACTCCTATAGGGAAAAATGCTCACCTCCTGAATACCTGTAATCAAAATTATCACTTTTATAGCATGTTAACCTTAATTTTCCCAAATGGTGTTGGTTTCCTAACAATCAGAGTCAATAATTAAGCTAAAATCAGAGTCAATAATTAAGCTAAGCACTTGTCACGACCCAAACCCGCCCTATGGGTTTAGCACCGTAACCAGCCAGTAATCCGAGATTACCGAAGGCCTGCTTAACAGTATACAGTAAAACAGAGTACAGGGGCATGGCGGAAGCCAATACAGTAAATAAACTATGTCCAATGAGCTGTGACAGTCTGTATGCAAAAAGACTTTTCATACATATATATATACACAGTACAGAACAGTATGTACAACATTCACAATCAGTCAGGACAGGGACTTAATCCCTATTAAAACAGTACAGTACAGTGCTATCAGTCTATACAGTTATACAAAACAGGTACAGAGACAAACAGGGGAACTAAAAACACCCCAGTCATATGTGGTACATCCATTAGCATAGCAGTACAGTAAACAGTAGGTCTAAAAAGACCAAACAGTACAGTAGGTCTTGAAAGACCGAACAGTCAATGATGGCCATCAATCAGTAAACAGTAGTGGTTCCAACAAGGGAACCGACAGAGATCTCTGTAACAGTAACAGTAACAGTAACAGTAAACAGTAGTTGCTAAGGATGCCACAATACAGTTCAGAATATAGGACATACATTCATTCAGTTAACAATATCGATTCAGAAAGCAGTTCAGTTAAACAGTCAGAAAACATTCTCAGTTGAACATATCTTTACACAATTGTTACTCACAGAGTTCTGGGCTACAGTAAAGCTAGAGCGCGTCTCCAGTCGTCAACCCTACGCAGTTTACAGAACGAACACACACTAAGCTACACAGTTGGGAAAGATAATAACTTAATCTCTAATTGCCTCAGTGTGTTCTACATCTATATCCTCATTAAGATGCCTTAAACTAGGCCTAAGAATGCCTAGGATGGAATGAGGATGCAAAGATGCACTTTAAAGCATTTTTCAAAATTTTCAGAAAACAGGGGTCTCGCTCGAGCATGGCTTTCTACGCTCGAGCGGACATGCAGACAAAGGAGCTCCGCTCGAGCGTGACTTTCGTCGCTCGAGCGGACTTCAAGCTACAGTGAAAATACTGGATGCTCAAAATTCACGCTCGACGGGCGCTCGACCCTCGCTCGAGCGTGAGACACAAGTCCTCGCTCTCGAGCGTGAATTATCTCGCTCGAGCGGACTGTAAGCTCATGCAAAGTACTGGATACACGCATTTCACGCTCGAGCGTCACTTTTCTCGCTCAAGCGGAAGGCATGATCACAAAGTGTACGCTCGAGCGTGGACTTCCCAAAATCTGGAAATTCCAAATTTGAACCTCAAGCTCAAAACCAAGTTTTAATGTACTAAATTCGATCCTCTTGGGCTAAATTTTTGGAAAACATTTATAAACACATAGAATAACATGTTTCAAAACTCAATTTGTAAAATCAAAGCCCAAGGGTAGTTTAATTAAATCCATTTTCAAACCCAATTTTCAAGAACATGATCTCAAATGAACATGCATGAACTTTAAACACTTTCAAGCTTTAAACACTTGCTCTAGTGAGCCAATTCTTACAAAATCAAGATGAATTCATGATCTATTCTGAAAACATGGACATGCATGTGAGGAATTATGAACTACAACCTTAAAACTTCAATATATAAACATGCATGCAACAATTAAGCTTCAACACAACAATTTGAGCCATAAATTGGCTCTAGTCTTCAACTTTGCTCTAAACCATGCAAGAATCAATTTAAACACAAGAATGAGAGGATGCATTCCTACCTTAAGTCTAGAATTAGAGATATGGAGGCTCAATTTTGCAAGTCTTCCTTTGATCTTCTTATTTTCCAAGCAAAGCTAAGCAAGTATGGAATGAAATCAAACCCCCTCTCTTGTCTCCCTCTCTCTAGTCGGCTAATGACAACAAAATGGTTGAGCAAAAGTTTATTTCAATGTATAATAGGACTTCAACTTGTTTTAGATAGTGGACCACTACGATGACAAGGTTGTAATTAAAGCCAACTTATGTAATTTATCAATATTGATCTAATTTACTCATACCAAAACACATTTAAATTAACTATGCCATAAAATCATATAAATTATGATTAACACATATCATTAATCAATTTCAGATTCGGCCGCCGATAAGGCCTTCAATTAGTAGTTTAAACACAAAGACATGAACAGATAATTTGGCAATAAACAGATAGAATGCAATTCAAACAGATATACTCAATCAATCAGCCTCAGATTTCGGTCAGTCAGTTTAGTATTTCAATCAGTTCAATTACCCATCATAATCAGTCTCAGTTTAACAGTAATCAGTAATTAATCGGTAAGCAGTGATGAGGGTTGTTATAGCACTTGTCTTGTGAACAACTTAACATTACTTGCTTTGTTCCATCTATTTCTATTTATGGTTTCAGTACATGGTTGTGGTTTCAAATTATAGCCCACAATTCTTCTCTTACATTAAATTGGAAACCATTTATTACTTTCTTTGTATTTATTTAATCTTATGTTGTGATCGGTGATCCCTTATTTTGTGGTAGGTCACCTTGGTCAAATAAATACCATCCACCATTGGAAGATGGACTTTACCCTTCTCTGGAGTTGAGGAAACTTAAGATTGAAGCAAATGAAGTCTTTGCAATTTATCGTGACCACTGAGGTCCTTTACTTACCTCATCTTGTAGTTTGTTGTGTTTTCTTATTAAACTATATTATGGCATAACAAGTTTTTTTCTCCCTCTATTTCTTTCTGTTCAGTATTCCCTTTGGTTATTTATTATTTTTTAATTTTTTTAATCAGTTGAAACATAATACAGAATGTGAATATTTTATTGATTTTACTTGCTCAAGAGAGCAAGTGATGGTAATGTGAAAGAGATGATGACTTGATAGAAAATCATTTATTTACGTTCATTATCCTAATTTTGTTTCTGAAAAATTAGTAGCAAATTGATCAACTAGTATTTTGGGTAGGTATTATGAAGGTGGCATTTCATCAGTGTATTTGTGGGAAGATGCGAATGAAGTTTTTGTAGCTTGCCTCTTGATAAAGAAAGGTAATTTTTTTCTCTAATACCATTGATCAAAAGTTCGGCACCTTTTCACAAACCTGCAATAATTCTTGAGGATGAAGTTGGCTCAAAGTCAGGGCATGGAAGGAGAGGTTATCTGCATGAGGGAATATGGGATGCTATACATGTTATTTACCCTCTCTTTTTATTTATTTATTTATTTGTACCTGGCCATGTCTTGTTGTGTCGATTAAAATCCATTCATTGCAATCCTCTAAACATCTTGTGCTTGAGGGCTCTGGTAATTTTTTCCCCTTTGTGGAATGCTGGGATTTCCTTTCAATTTCAAATTTCTCACAGGTTGGATAATTTTTTAGTGCATTTATTTTGTGTTGTTATCTTGATTGTTATCATCTTTAGGACCATCATATATGCATTTTTGATCTTTTAGTTTTTAGTGAAATGTAATGTTGTTATTTATAAACGCTGTCCTTAATGAACCTGAGGAGGCTGAAAATTGTTAGAAGTATCCAAGACATCATGAATTAAGCATACAAGGTGCTAGTCTAGCTATTTCCATATTGATGTTAATTAATTAATTTTTTTGAAGTATTGTGCTATTCTTTTCATTCTCTATGGTGTTTGTTTGTGTGCCATTTCTAAAATACATGATGATCAGTTCATGGTCTCTTTTTCCTCTCAAACTAATTGCATTTGATGAGAAAGGTTCTGGATAGCCTTTAGAAATCTTGTTGCTTATTGTTGTAAACACATTGGTTCTAAAGTGAAGTTGGAAGTAAAGTTTTGGTGAATAATGCAAGTGGTTTCATGGAATATGATATTTTAATTAAACAGAAACTTGGGTGATTTTGAATTGGTAAAAGGATTTCACAAATTGATATTATTAAAAGAATGTCATGGGTGTCTAGGATAGTCGTGTTGACTGGGTATTGTGGTTTGCTGGGAAACTTTTGTGGATGTGATGATATTCTCATCACATTTTTTTTCTCAATATTTCCATTCTCTTTCTTAATTTCAATTTCTGAGTTAGCTGTAATCATAAAATCTAATTGTTTTAACTGCCACTGTCGAAAATGTATCACAGGACATGACTTCAATAGGAAGAAACTGGGAAATATTTTCATTCTTGTACTACATTTGTGTAGAAACGGTAATATATATATTGGAATTCAATGATTTGTATATTCATAGGGTTCACTTTTATGCTCCCCTCCAGACCAAGCAAAATTTATTGTTCTCTTTTACCGTGAATACATAAATAAATAAAATTGCAGCTGCAGACTTGTAGATATTCTTAATTTTCAATCTACCCTTACTTTTGCAGATTGGAAAAATTGGGACCTTTAGAGTGGGACAAGGTAGTACATGGACATGAAGCATGGAGACTTATCACTTGTATCTGGTTGCATGCTGGTGTTATTCATCTGCTAGCAAACATGTTGAGCTTGGTATTTATTGGGATCCGACTTGAACATCAATTTGGGTTTGGTATGTTATGTTATTTCATCTTGCTGAAGTCTAAACTTGTCCCTAATTCAAATTAGTATGTGAAAAAGAAGTTTTATTATACTTTTCCATGGTAACTTGTTGAAGAGATGGAGATGTGGGTGTTTAGGGTGTCCTATGGGAATGAAATCTTTGCTGAGCTTCAAAATGAGTCCCTTTGAGTATTATGTGACAATTGTAGTGTTTAGCATCATGCATTGGACTTTCTTTTCATTTTTCACTCTCCTTTTTAGCAAGCACGCCTTTCAATGGCTTCTCATAGTTGGATGCATTTCTGCCAAAAAAATCTAATAAAAACAAAGTTAATTTACCACATGGATATTTTGGGCACCCTGTTCTACCATAATTGATCCATTGTGAGGTTCTTGTTCCTGCAGTGTTACTATCTTAACAATTTTGCTATGTTTCTCTTACATCCATATAATCTTCTTCTTCTTCTCCCTTAATTTATTATTTTTGGTATGTGTCAGTGCGAGTTGGGGCAATCTACCTGTTGTCAGGATTTGGTGGGAGCATACTCTCTGCCCTTTTCATTCGACACAGAATTTCTTGTGGTGCTCTATTTGGACTTCTTGGAGCGATGTTATCTGAGCTACTTACTAATTGGACTATTTATGCCAATAAGGTAGATTCAGTAGACGTTTGATTTTTCCCGAAGTATTAGATCTTTTCCCCTATCTCTTCCAAGAAGAAAGAGAAGGGTGATCTTGGGTTCATGATAATTGTAACTAGGCTTAGATTTCTGTATTAAATGATAAGTGAGAAGCAAGCATGAAGCTTGAGATCACTTAACTTGCTGGTCCTCTTCACAGTGGTTAGAGTGTAGATTAGTAGTTCTACCTGTTTAAATGGTTTTTAAAATACTTTGTTCAGGCTGTGAATATGAAGAAATTTGACTAGTCTAACCACATTTCATGATTAGTAGTTCTACCTATTTAAATGGTTTTGCTGGAGCTTGTGTTGATAATCCTAACCTCGTATCTTCCACATCGCTCTCATACTTACCCTCCTCCAAGTAATAGTTCAACCAAAGCATATAGACTATTCAGAAGTAGAAAGACTATTTTAACTTAGTTTCCATTGTTGAAACATGGGTTAATTTTGGCATATCGTGGAACAATAGTTAGAATTGATATATACATATGAATGATGTTTTATTTACAAAATGGTATTAATAGTCATTTAATTTGTTAATGTTTCCTTTACTTTCCATGTAGAATTTACATTTTTTGTCTAATTTTACAATAAAGTGCTGTGCAAATATTTTCAACAAAAATTTACCTGACATTATTTCTCATTTTCTTTGGTACAAATGGATTATCTCGTACACAAAGCTAAATTGTACATGACTGATTGGCACTATAAGCATTTTTGGAAAGAATATATATTTTTTTGGATAGATGTGTATGGAAAAGATTGGGTGGACTAGTAGTTATATTTTTGGAAAGACTAGTAGTTATATTTTTTGGATGAATGTGTATGGAAAATATTTGGATAGACTACTAGTGTGTATATTTTTTGATAGATGTGCATGGATAACAATTTAAAACATAATACACTACAAGGAAAAGCAGTTTTGGCGACTAAAAACCAAATTTTCGTCGCTGAAAGTAGCACAATTGGTGACTAAAATGGAATTAGTAACCAAAAGTGAAGACTTTTGGCGACTAAAAGAGTTTAGTAGCCAAATGTATAGTTATTGGCGACTAAAAACAGATTTAGTCGCCGAATGTATGGGTTTTAGCGACGAAAGGTTTTTTAGTAGCCAAAAGTGATGGTTTTTGGCGACTAAAATAATTTAGTAGCCAAAAGTATAGGTTTTGGCGACTAAAAAACAGTTTGGTCGCCGATTCTACTTGTTTTGGCGACTAAAAACAGTTTGGTCGCTGAAAGTGAAGTTTTTTGGCTACTAAAAAAAATTTAGTAACTAAAAATAGGCAATTGGCGACTAAAAATTTAGTTTAGTAGCCAAAAGGGGACGTTTTTGGCGACTAAAAACAGGTTTAGTCGCCAAAAATGCTACTTTCAGCCGGAACTTATTTTTTTAGCGACTAAAAAATATTTTAGTAGCCAAAAGTATAGGTTTTGGCGACTAAAAAACAGTTTGGTCGCCGATTCTACTTGTTTTGGCGACTAAAAAACAGTTTGGTCGCTGAAAGTGAAGTTTTTTGGCTACTAAAAAAAATTTAGTAACTAAAAATAGGCAATTGGCGACTAAAATTTAGTTTAGTAGCCAAAAGGGGACGTTTTTGGCGACTAAAAACAGGTTTAGTCGCCAAAAATGCTACTTTCAGCCGGAACTTATTTTTTTAGCGACTAAAAAATATTTTAGTAGCCCAAAATTACATTATTGGCGACTAAATAATATATTTAGTTGCCAAAAGTAGCTTCAATTTTTTTTTAGTAAATAATTTATTTTTTACATAAATTATATTGCATAAAAATAATTATATTTATATATATAGTTTTATAGTAATATAGGTCAATATAGTATATAAATAATATATATTGTAGTGGCATACTGGAAGGAGTGTGTTGCTAAAGTTTTAGAAGGTAGAAGGTTGGTGGTTCGAATCTTAGAAAAAGCAAAAAAGTTAGCTTTTTCTTTTTTTTTTTCCACCGAACAACCTTTGGCGACTAAACTATTGGTCGCCAAAAGTATTTGTTTTGGTGACTAAACAGTTTGGTCGGCGTTCCATCAACTATTGGCGACTAAAAGATTAGTCGCCAAATGTATAATTTTAAACAGTGGAATTGAGTATTGGCGACCAAAACTTTGGTCGCTAAAGACCTGACTTTTTGCCGACTAAAACCTTTTTAGTCGCCAAAACCTTCTGCGACCGTTTATTCGCGACAAAACCGGCGACTAAAAATTTAGTCAGGGAAGGTAAAAAGGCGACTTTTGGCGACTAAAAATGGACCTTTGGCGACTAAAAATTTTGTCGCCAAAGGTGATTTTTCTTGTAGTAATAACAACTAATTGTTATGTTTTAAATTATTATGCTAGATGGATGTGACTTGGATGATTATATAGATTACAAGTGGATTTTTAATTAGAGGAATATGTAGTTTGAAATTACTTGTAGATGAAAAATTATAATAGTTGATGATTTTCATTAAACAGGTTCAATTTGGATAATTTATGTTTTGTCGAATGTTCATGATTCAGTTGATTTGAATGATACTTGTAAATTACATATTATATTGAATGGATTGGATGAATTATTATGAATTACAGGTTTATTTTGTTGGATGTTGGCGACCAAATGTTGATCTTGTTTGTTTGTTTGTTTGTTTGTTTTTTTTTTTTTTTTTTGGTGATCAATTGATTAGTTGGGAAAGATAACTAATACTTTTGCCGACTAAATAATTAGTCGTTAAAGTCATTAATTTTGGCGACCAAAAAGGAATTCGTCGCTAATAGGTCAATTGCCGACTAAAGTTTTAGTTGCGCAAACATTCTTTTTCACGACTAACATGTTTGGTGGTGGAATGTGATAATTGCCGACTAATCTTTTTGGTTGTGGAATGTGCTATTTGCCGACCAAACTTGTTGGTCGTGGAATGTATTGCCGACCAAACTTTTTGGTCGCGGAATGTGACAATTGGCAACCAAATTTGTTAGTCGTGGAAATGGGCCACAATTGCTGATCAAACTATTTGGTTGTTGAATGTGCGAATTAGCGACTAACATGTTTGGTCGGAAAAATATGATTTTTCACGACTAAATTTTAGTCGCTAATTAGTTTCCGCAACCCTCAATTGGCGACCAACGTGGTGATCAAAAAAATTAGTCACGGATAATTTTTGCCGACTAAAAATGAACTTTTGCCGACTAAATTTTTAGTCGGTAAAAGTGCGAATTCTTACAGTGAATATGAGCTTCTAAATGAAGGGGCGGCACCAGTATGGCAAGAGAGGCGTGGACGGCCTTCGGTGACACTGCATGGGAGTTGTGGAATGAAATTGTAGGTAAGCCCATAAGGCCCAACTTGCAAGGCCTAACAGACTTGAAATCTAGGAGTTTGTCTGCCAGTACATGGAAAAGCCCATTATAGAGTGGAGAATTTTAATAAAAGAAGAGTTTGACGAGTCTGTAAAAAAGAAAAAAAACCCAAAAAATTAACAAACAGCCAATCACAACATCTAAAATCTTCCTTTTTTATATGGGGGTACACGTAATGATAATGCATGGGATGCTTTAATGACAAAGAAAGAGAATATATATATATACAGCAATGTTAAGTATCATGAAAGTTTTGTGACCCTTGAATTACACTTAGAATAAAGCATTACACATTAATCAAGGTAATTTAAGGATCATAAATTTTTCATGATCATTTTCATGATAAAATTTTCATAATCCCTAAAATGTCAGAGTTGATTCATAAAATTTAATTACTTATTTAGCGTATATGAGGGACCAATTTATAATAGCTTTTCAGTGTGCATGTTTCCATTAGAGAAAGTGATTTTTCTTTCTCGTTCCCACTATATATAGCTGATAGCAATTGAATCGTAGGTCAAAAAAACAGAGAAAGAAAGAAAGAAAGATTAATTAATTAATGTTGTCATCATGTCATCATCAATCTCATCATAATAATCCTCCATACACATGAAACAGAGTGTGACCCAAACACTATAGTGTGTGTGTCTCTATATGTATGCATTTGAAAGTTGAAAGACGCTTTGGATCCAATGAAATTGCATTTGCATGTGCATGTGGAATAATGAATGGTTATGTCAGTCCATGCATGTGAATGTGGGGGATGACTCCATTGGATTTTAAAGTTTAATATTTTAATCCATTAAAACCTTGACAACCTTTGGAGAGAGAGAGAGTTAGTTTGTCAGCTTCTATATTAGAGCTCATGCTTGGAAAACATTATGGAAGAATTACATAAAAAAAAGAACTAGAAATAAATAGAGAAAAAAAAATAGGGAATAAAAATAATTACAAAAAAGTGAAATTCACCAAGCCAATTGTTAAAATATTCGTCTTTGTCTCTCTCTCTCTCTTCATTTTCTTGGACTTCATTTGTAATGAAAGGTTGTTATATAATACTAAAATATTTTACTTAAATGTTTCACTTTTTAAATAGTTTTATTAAACTTTTAAGGCAAAGGTAGGGAGATAATAAATATGTGGGGGAGGAGGCTGCCTTTTGCAAATTCTTTTGGGTAATTTTGCCATGACCATGTTCATTTATATGATTAATTTAGTATGTGATAATGTGAGAGTACTATTATTATATTTTACAGATATATATATATATATAGTGCTTCGTGGACTATCAGCTATTTTCTTTAAATTTGTATCATTACAAAAGCACAAAGGTGGCCAACTTTAATGAGCCTCCTCCTTTTGGGGATCGCACTTTCCATTGGATGTTCTTTTTTAATCCTAAAAAAGTGGTTGAATTTATTTTAATCATAATTTATATTATATTTTAAAATGAATTTTAATTATATATTTTTATGAACTTTTTTTATTTTTTATTAATGTGTATTTTGTATTTTGTAACCGAAACTTAAATCTTAAAGCTTCTCATTGTTATAACTTTCATTAATTTTTTTTTTTTTTTTTAAATTTTTTACAAATGAGTCATGACAACCGTGATTAACTTCCCATTAGGTTTTCAAATCTTTATTAATTTTTAAAAATTGAAAATAGCAAGTATTCTTCATTTCGTAAAAAATGGGGCAGCCCAAAACACTAGAGGATTTTTTTTTTTTTTTTTTTGGGGGGGGGGGGGGGGGATAGCAAGGCACGCTTGATGAGAACAAAGCACACATGCATGTATATAGGACATTACGAATTCAGAGAATATACAGTAACAAGGCACTGAACCCTTTGCATGTCACAAAACCCTAAAAATTCCTATTCTTTTTTCTGTAATCTTTTTTATTTTTTTTATTTTTTTAATTTCTTCATTTCACTGCTTCCCCACTCACCATCATTACCCACAGCCATCATCATCATTTCCAACTCCATTTGCATGTTTTATTAAAATAATGTTTTATGTTTTCTACCTTTCTTTCGGCCTGTTGGCTGGTTGTTTTGTTTTTTTAATTTTTTTATAAGTTAGGTTTCGAGTTGACTTGAGTGTACCTCGATTAATTTTTAGGAGACCGATTTCACTGTTTATTAGCAGGGGTTTATTTAAAATTAGAGTAAAATTCTGTATGAACTAACCTAACGTAAAAATTAATAACATTTCAAAAGTTTTGAACCTGGCACATAAAGATGAGTAAATTCTTAAATCCTAAACCTACCCCCACTAAACCAACCTAGGGGGTACTGGCTGGCTGGTTTCTTCTTAGATTCATTTCTTTACAATGCCTATATAAACCTACCTTTCTACGTCTTGGTCATTATTTTCATCGATCCCTGACTATATAAACCTACCTTTCCACCATAAAAAGTGTACTTGCTATTAAACTCATATTGACTTCGAATTCACCTTTTCTCCTTTACTCTTTCTTCCTTTCCCACTTCTTTCACTATGTTTATTTTATCGAGTAATAATTCGTGCATGTTTAAATTAAAAACTTAATAAAGTTCAAAATATATTTAAGAGCTCAATTTGTTTATTTTTTGAGTAAATTTCAAACGAGTTTAAATTGAATCCAATTCGAATAACTTAATTTTTAGAGAAATTGCAAATCAGTGATTTTTTCTTAAAATATTTACAAATTGAAGAAAAAATTTATAATTTTAATTATTAAAGTTGATAAAATTTACCATTAATTTGTTTTTTTTTTTTTTTGGGTTGAAAAAACATGCACTGAAGTGAAATTTTCTCTTAATTTTTTATGGTTGTAATGAAGTCATATTGAGTCAAATTTCAAAATATATTAAAACCTGACTTGTTCACTTAATAAATCGATTTCAAACATATTTTTATCGATCCAAATATAAGTAACTCGATTATCTTAATTCATTTAACAGTCCTAATCACTATAAGAATTTACACTTTTGGCGACTAAATTTTTAGTCGCCAAAACCCATGTTTTAGTTGCCAAACATTTTTAGCGACAAAATATTTTGGTCGCAAGAGTGGTCGCTGAAGGATTGTCGGGGAAGGCAATTGGCGACTAAAATTATTTTAGTTGCTACATATAATGCAATGCCGACTAATTTTTTAGTTGCTAAAAGTATTGAAAAAAAAAATTAAATATCACCTTTTTAGCGACTACAAATATTTGTTGCAAAAAACGTTACTTATATTTAGCTTCTAAAGATTTAGTCGCCAAATTTTTTTTTGGTTCCTCCTATTATTTTTTTTAGCTACTAAATATATTAGTCGCCTAAAGTGTGATTGTGTTTTAGCAACTAAAAGTTTAGTCACCTAAAGTGTCACATTTTTTGGCTACTAAAATTGTAATCGGCAAATGTGTTTTTCTTGTTCATCAAAATATTTTTGGCTACAAAATGTTTTAGTCGCCAAATGTGAGATTGTTTTCGGCTACTACGATTTTAGTCGCCTAAAGTCTGCTTTTCTTTTTGCCTACCAATTTTTTAGTCGCTAAAAGTCTGACTTTTTTGGCTACTAAACTTTTAATAGCCACATAGTTTGTTTTGCCTACTAAACATATAGTCGGCTAAAGTCTCACATTTTTCGCTACTACACTTATAGTCAGAAAATGTTTTTTGTTTTTGGTTACAAAATATTTTAGTTGCCAAATATCTGATTATTTTTAAGTTTTAATCACCTAATGTCTGCTTTTTGTTGGCACTAACCTTCGTAGTCACCATAATTGTTTTCCGAAATTTGTAATTAAGTTTTACTTGCTAACATTTTAATCACTGAAATATGTGCTTCCTTTTTTAGTACGAATTGTTTAGTCGCCAAAAAAATGATTTTATGTTTTATCACAAAATTATAATTTCTTCACAACCTGTCTATATTTCGTTCAACCTGTAGTATGTATATAAACAAAACAATACATATTTTATCAATCATTCCGCAATCCAAATTACTTCCAACCAATCAAAAATGAATAACTGTAAATGTATATATTCCATACAAACCAACTATTGTCCAAACTAAAATTATCTTTCCTCACAAAATAGAGAAGCATACAAAAATCCAACCCTCTATATACAAAAAAATATTTAGTACCATGTGAAATGGCCATTTGGCGTGGTACAAATTACCATCGTAATCTGTACCACGATAAAAGGTGATCTACATGCCACACCAGTAACTATCAATTGGATTACAAAAGTTATCTGTATTAGTAATACTAATCTATACAAAAGCAGATGACAACATAGTTAGCAGAATTATACAAAACTGTCAAGTGTCCTCTGTACACAAAAATTGATTATCCACAAGTCCACACCAAAAGCTATCTATAATTTTTTTTTTTTAAAAATAGCACCCATTACAAAATATCAATTGCTTCAGACATGGGGAAAATGTTGTAATAACATGCATTTAACATAGAACAATCTATAAAAGCCTTTTTCGAAATACAATCATATGTATGTATGATGAAAGATTTATTCCAAACATGATTTCATTTAAAAAATAAAATTTTTAGGAGCATACCTCTTCATAAAATAAATGTTTATTGGTAGAATATTTTGCTTATAAATTTATTTTAACACTTTTTCATTCCCATTTTCTTAGTCAAAGTAAAATAAATGAGTAATCTACGGGGTTATCTCCACATAACCATATCATGCTTTCTTAATACGTTTACCACCCAAATGATCACCGTATATGATGAAACAATGACACCATTTACAATTAAAATGTTGAACATTTATTGGATGTCAAACTTTCCCTTTTTCAAATAAATTTAAGGCGTTTTCGACTCTAACTCCGAATGTACACGTGCTAATTACATTTTGTCTGTTGTCATAGGTCTTATTTGTCATAGGGAAGCTGGTTGTGACATCCGTATGGTGGTTCGGGGGCCGTTTCACATTTTTGCCCACCTAACTCCCTTTTTCGGTTAAGTTACAGGCATTTTCGGCTCTAACTCCCAACCTACACGTGCTAATTACATTCCGCCGATTGTCACAGGTCGTATTTGTCATAGAGAAGCTGGCGGTGACATCCGTATGATAGTTCAAGGGTTGTTTCGCATTTTCGCCCCCTTAACGCCCTTTTACGGTTAAGTTTATGGCGTTTTCGGCTCTAACTCCCTATCTACACATGCTAATTACATTTCGTCTATTCTCACAAGTCCTATTTACGATGGGGAAGCTGGTTGTGACATCCGTATGGTGGTTTGGGGGCTGTTTTACATTTTTGCCCCCTTAACGTCCATTTTCGGTTAAGTTTATGGCGTTTTCGGCTCTAACTCACAACCTACACATGCTAATTACATTCTATCTATTGTGATAGGTCTTATTTTTCATGATGAAGTTGGTTATGACATCTGTATGGTGGTTCGGGGGCTGTTTTGCATTTTCGTCCTTTTAACGACCTTTTTCAGTTAAGTTTAAGGCGTTTTCGGCTCTAACTCCCAACCTACACGTGCTAATTACATTCCGTCTATTGTCACAGGTCCTATTTGCCATAACGAAGCTGGTTGTGACATCCATACAGTGGTTCAGGAGTTGTTTTGCATTTTCGCCCCTTTAACGTCATTTTTCGATTAAGTTTATGGCATTTTCGACTCTAACTCTCAACCTACACATGCTAATTACATTCCGTCTACTATCACAAGTCCTATTTTCCATGGGGAAACTGGTTATGACATCCGTACGGTGGTTTGGGGGCTGTTTTGTATTTTTCCTCTCTTAACACCATTTTTCGGTTAAGTTTATGGCATTTTCAGCTTTAACTCCCAACCTACACGTGCTAATTACATTCTATCTATTGTCACAAGTCCTATTTTCCATGGGG